>JAJOOF010005052.1:0-38438 GCA_029582545.1 Solanum lignicaule
GACTATATGGATTTTGAATGTGAAATGAACAAACTCTTTCATGAGTGTAGTTTAAGGGTGAAATCCCTTTAGGATAGCCTAGTTTAGTGTAGCTTAATCTAGATTAGTGATGGGTGGATTCTCATTGTTGATTTAGGACTTTTTTAACCTTGATTTCACTTGAGACTGCTCATTTGTGGTTTTCAATTTGAGTTGTTTCTTTTCGAATTCAAGTTTCTCTTCTTCCTTGGTTGATTGTTTATTCAATTGCCTTTCTTTCTTCTCTTCTCATCTCTTATTTCTCATCTATCTTACTTTTGTGTTGTTTCATTCCACATTTGATTTCAATTGGTTTCATCTCCAATTGGAACCCTTATCACCATGATCCTGAGTGTGCACATTAACAACCCCATGAGGCTTCAATTCAACTCCATCACCTAGATTCTGTCCAATTAAATTGACTTGGACCCCTTGATTTCTCAAAGTTTTGCTCAACTTTGGATCGTATGGGGTCAACGGTTCACCTCGAATCCATCTACTTGACATACACTAGAGTAGAAACCTATAGAAAACAAAAACAAAAGAAAATGTAAAATTAGGAAATAATTGACTAAAGTTCAATAATGTAGTTAAACTTAATCTAAAAGCCTTATTCCCCGGCAGCGGCGCCAAAATTTGATACGCTCAAATTATACTTCCCTAAAGAAGTATAAGCGGTCGTCGTCAAATAAAGAACCCAACTTGTAGGTTGGGGTCTATCCCATGAGAAATATGGTTTAGACTTAAACTTAACTCACGATTATATTCATTTAGTCAAACTATTTCCGAAACAAGTAAATAAGGGGGGGGGGGTTGTAAGCAAATAACCGATTATTGTTTAAGTAACAAGTGGGAAAGATTCAAACTTTGAGTTACCAATATGAGAGAGAAACTAGGGTGTATGTGTTCCCCATAAGCTCTTAACGCGGTAATCCTAATAATAGTAATCCTTTCCTAGTATTTTACATGCAAAGTTGGTAAGATAGGTATCCCTAAGTGATTAGTCCTCCAAATAAGGAATTTCACTCCACACCTTGGTCCGGCTACGTGTGTTTACTTTACTAACCCTTACCTTTACCTCATATTTGACATCACATCAATGTATGGCTTAGTTTTCACCCTCGCACCAATTGATATTAGACTATTAGATAGTATCACACTAAATCTCTGTTGATAATTGGGATTAGGGTCTGAAAAATACCCCAACTTTGGTCGAATTTGCTGTTGCGATACTAAACTTTCATGAGGAGCTATTACCTCCCTAGACTATTTAATACCGTATTTTAAAGGTATATATTTGCCCATGTGGACATAAAAAATAATGCAAAATTATAAATAGTAATGTGTCCATGTGGGCACATATATACCTTTAAAATACACTATTAAATAGTCTAGGGAGGTAATAGGTCCTTATGAAAGTTTAGTATCGCAACAACAAATCTGACCAAAGTTGAGGTATTTTTCAGACCCTTATCCCTTGATAATTCTTTTCTTATTAACTACCTCCTTGGACCAGCAAGTAGCAACAAGCCAAGTTCTAACGCGTGCACTCGTTAAAAAGACTTAAAAGTGAAAGAATTACCAATACATGCTTCAACACTATTCAAGAATTACTTATTTATTATTCATACGTTGTTAGTTGCTTATGGTTCCCACAACCCTAGTTGTGGATTTAGTTACTCATGCTTGAAAGAACACAATTAATTTTTTGATAAAGAGAATTCATGAACTTACGTTTAGAGTAGAAGAAACCCGAAATCTCCAATTGAATTTCAAAGAAAAAATCTTATAAACCAAAATCCGGAAATCAAATTGCCAAAGTTTGCAAGTTAATTCCCAAGAAAATACCAATAACTAAAAGTAACCAATAATGCCTAACCACCAAAAATGAGGTTTACATACCCTATTTGTAGGAAAACATGTCCTAAACAAAAAGGAAACAAAATAAGAAAATAAACTTTCTGGAATGTGGCTTTGATCGATGACTCGACCTACAGACAGTGGGTCGACCTACGGTCCGTAGGTCCTTTCCGTTGGTCAACACTTAGAACTTTTTCAGCTAAGACTGGAACCTTCACTCTCAAATCAACAACGATGGACGTGCAAGATGGACCGTAGGTTGACCTACGGTTTGTGGGTCCTCTTTCGTGGCTCCACACTTAGGATATTTTCATCAGGTACTAGAACTTCAACGCTCTAAACACATTCGACGGATGTGTAGGACGACTCGTGGGTCGACCTACGGTCTGTGGATCACTTCATAGTTCCACACTTGGTCAGAATTCCCTGATGCTCCTATCTACGCCTACCCATCGACGGACCGTCAGAGGACCTACTATCCGTAGGTCACTCCATGGGTGGCTACTTCTGCATATTTTCAGTTGTCATCTCACTCAACCGTGTCCAAACTTACTTCCTGCAAATATAACACATAAAACATTCTTTCTAATACAAAATGACCCTAGACACACATAACTGTTAAGTGAAATGCAACAAAAATATCGTAAACTCATGGTATATCAATTATCGACAATTTTTTTAGAGATTTTCTACTATTACATCTCCTTTGACTAGACTGACTCAGCAGAGTGTGAGCTTCTAGTAGTCTGATGAGTGTGAGGAGAGCTTTCAAAAGCTCAAGACTTTGTTGACTTTAGTTTCTTTTTATGATCCTACCCGATGAGGGTGTAGACTTCACTATTTATTATGATGCTTCTAGAGTTGGGTTAAGTGGTGTCCTGATGTAGAAGGGTAAGGTGATCACCTATATTTCTAGGCAGTTGAAGACCCATAAGAGGAATTACCCTACCCATGATTTGGAATTGACAGTCGTAGTGTTTGTGATTAAGCTATGGAGACATTATCTTTATAAGGTTCATTGTGAGGTCTTCACCGTCCATCGAAGTCTTCAGTACATCTTCAGCCATAGAGATCTGAACTTGACGTAGCGTAGATGACTTGAGCTACTGAAGGACTACGACATAACCAACTTGTATCATCTAGAGAAGGCCAATGTGGTGGCCGATGTTTTAAGTAGGAAAGCTTCTGATATGGGAAGTCTTGCTGCTATCAGTGTTGAGGAGAGACCTTTGGCTAGAGATGTTTATATGTTAGCTAATAAACATAGCTAACATATAAGTTGCAGATTTTTGAGCAGACGTGTTGTTTGATTGCTTTTATTGAGGTTTATTCTTCCTTAGTTGAGTAGATTCGTGAGTGTCAGTTTGATGACAAAAAGTTGTGTCTCATTCGAGACAAGGTAATGAGAGGGGAAGACAAGGAGGTTGTCATTGATTCTGATGGTGTGTTGCAGAATGGAGGCATGATTTGTGTGCCCAAGGTGGGTGAGTTGATTACGCTGATTCTTAAGAAGTCCCATTTTTCCGAATATTCCATCCATCTGAATGAGGCGAAGATGTATCATGAACTGAGCCAGCACTATTGATGGTGTGGTATGAAGAGGGATATTGCAGATTTTGTCTTGAGGTGTTTGACTTGTCTGCAGGTTAAATGTGAGCACCAATATCCTAGAGGTATATCTCATAAGATGCATATTCCTACTTGGAAGTGGGAGCGGTTTACTATGGACTTGTTGTGGGACTACCTACCACTGTGGGTGGTTATGACTTCATTTGAGTGGTTGTTGATAGGCTGACCAAGTCCGCCCATTTCATCCCAATTCGGGTGAAGTATACGATAGAGAAGTTAGTCGAGCTTAATATCATTCAGATTGTATGGTTGCATGGAGTCCCAGTTTCTATTGTCTCTAATCGAGGATCGTTGTTCACTTCCCATTTTTGGAAGGCTTTGCAGCATGACTAGGGTACTCAGCTAGATATAAGTACACCCTTCCATCCTAAGAAAGATAGTCTGAACGGATGATTTAGCTGTTAGAGGACGTGCTCCGAGCTTGTGTGATTTATTTTGGGGCTAGATGGGATCAACATGTCCCCCTAGCAGAGTTTGCCTATAACAATAGTTATCATTACAATATTCAGATGGACTACTTTGAGACATTGTATGATAGACGTGTAGATCTCCGATCGGATATTTTGATTCAGCTGAGATGGATTCATTAGATACAAACTTTCTTAGAGATGCTATGGAGCAGGTTTGTATGATCCATGGTAGACTGTTGATAACCTAGAGTTGATAGAAGAGTTATACAAATTAGAGAGTCCGAGCTCTAGTGTTCATGGAGGGTGATCATGTTTGGATCGAGTGTAACCTATAAAGAGGGTGAGGAGGTTCGGAAAGAAGTGCAAGATTAGCCCTAGATGCATTGGACCCTTCAAGATTTTGAGTAGTCTGGAGAGGTGGCTTATAAGTTGTCCTTGCCACCTAACTTGTTAGTTGTTCACCCTGTGTTCCATGTCTCCATGCTTCAAAATTATGTGTCAGATAAGTCCCATGTACTTTCGCTTGATTCAGTTGAGTTGGCTCCAGACTTATCTTTTGAGGAAGAGCCTACAACCATTTTGGATAGGCAGGTCTGGAAGCTTAGGACCAAGGAGATCGCTTCAGTCAAAGGGCAGTGAAAGCATCGTTCAGTTGGTGAGGCGACTTGGGAGACATAATTGGATATGCATGCCAGATATCCTCATCTCTTCGAGGCTCTAAGTACTTTCTTTTGCTTTATGATCGAGGACGAACATGGTTTTAAATGTGGATAATGTAATGACCCGGTTGGTCATTTTTGGTGTTTTCATGAAAATTACCATTTTTCCCATCCCGATATTGACCTCAAATTTTTTTTGGTCTGAGTTTTGATGGTTGGCTTTGGACATTGAGTAAATGTTGAGAGTTTAGTAAGTTTTGAGTTTGGAAGGTTAAGTTGTTAAGAAAGTGGTTTTTGGAGTCTTTTGGAGTTTTGAGTGTCAGAATGAAATTCTGTCGATTCCATTAGTTCAAAAACGTGGAATCTAATACGTGAGAGCTGCCAGTTTCCAATTCACAGTCTTTTTAAGGATTTGAGGTCCTAAGTTCTGTAGTCGTCGAATTTTAGCATTTAAGTTAACTTTGGTCAACATTTGAAGTCTAGAAGCTCAGATTGAAATTCTGAGAGTTCAGTTGGATTTGGTGGGATGATTTTAGGCCTAGGAGTGGTCTTGATTAATTTTAATGAGGTCCTGAGCTTATTTTAGCCTTTTTAGGTGTTGAGTTAGTTTTTTGTGGTTTTCATGGATAGCGGGTCAAGAAGACCTTAGATTAATGTTTTGACGGTTCCATTGAGTTTGAAATGTTGAGTAGAATTGATTTTTATATGTGGTTGTGTGTATGGGGTTTCGAACAAACCACAAGGGTCCTTTCGATGTTTTAAATTGTGGTTGTGTTTTCTGGTGTAGAAGTCCTCGGTTTTGCAAAGGTCATGTCACTTAAGCGACCTCTGCTTAAGAGAAGGGCCTGTCGCTTAAGTGACCTTCGCTTTTGCGACACCCTTGTTTTTAGCGAGGTTCGCTTAAGTGAACCCCTAGTTATTTTTGTGACATAACAGAGGGTTTTAGCCTGTTATTTTGGGATTTAAGCCCCATGGCACCAATTTTGAGTGGTGGGAGCTTTGGGGTGGCAATTTGGACTAGATTTTTGAGGAAAATATTTTGGGTAACGATTATTAACTCTAAATCTTCATTTAATCATTGTTATTTATGTATTTATGTGTTCAAATCAAGCTTTGAAATGAGAAATTTGGGGTTATCTTCAAGAACCCAAGAAATGAGTAAAATGGTGATTTTGAAGTGGTTTTGATCCCTTTTTCGAAATGGTTTTCTATAATGAGTTCCTAAAGTCTTGAGTAATATTTTCAAGTATAAAATTTTGAATTCAAACCTTATTTTTGGAATTGGGTTTAGTGTTAATTGACCTATTTTTCAAGAGAATTTATGTGGGTATTGTTGTTTCTGGATGGTGATGGTGAATACTTGATTATTATAGATTGTGTGGCTTTGAAAGTGATCTATAAGGGGAAGACTCAAATCTTGGAGTGATTTATTAATTGATTTGAGGCAAGTGATCTCCTAAACCCTATATTCTAGTAGAATTCGGTACTTCCTTCGTTGCTTGTGTATTGGGAGTAATGGGGGATGGGGTGGAGGGTTTTAATTGTCCACTTGATACATCTAAATGAATAAAAATGTGTTGAAATGAATAAGGCTATCTGTTAAACATGATGATATGATTTGCCTTATTGTGACCCTTGTTGATTGATTGGGGAAATGCTTGGAAGCACTTATGTAGACTTGAATTGTATGAATTATTATCTCTTCCGTGTGATGTGATATTGCTTGTGTGCATTGATTGTGAACATCATGATGAGACATGTGATGATTTATGATGCCGAGGTATTTGGCGGTGAATGTTGTGATGCCGAGGTCTTTGCCGGCGAGTGCTATGATGCCGATGTCTTTATCGGTGAGTGTTGTGATGCCGAGGTCATTTTCGACTAGTGATTTGGTATAAAGACGATGTAAATGGTTCTGGGTAATGATATTGTGCCGATGGTAAATGGTTTTGGCAAGAGATTGATTATTGTAACTTGATGCATTTGATGCTTATGCATGACTTGCTTGTTACTTGAGATTGATGTAATTGTTTTGTGTAACTGAATGACTTGACCTTGAGTTTGACTCGATTCATTTGATTATTGATTGTGAATATTGGGCCTCGTGAGTTGTGTACTATAGAATTGCTAGGTTGGGCTTATTTCTGTACAGGTTATAGTTTGAGGAGGTTCGGTTAAAGTGTAAGGGGTATTCAATTTCTAGCTAGTTACCTTGTTTATTTGTTTTCTTGTTGGGTATCGTGTTATTGGTACTCACTCATTGCATCTACTTGTGTAGGTTCCGAGTCTGGACCCGCGTGATCTCTTTCCCATTCTTCTGATTTTGAGCCTTGTTGAGGAAATGAAGAGGTAGTTGCTTGTCACTTCGGCGGGCCCTCTTTTCCCCTTTTCTTTATACTTTGTTCTATTTGAGAAACAAAGACCGAGACTTGTACTTATTTCTACATTCCTCATTTTATGTATCTAGTGGATTGTACACGTGACAACAAGCTTTGGGGTATTATTTAGAATGAATAATTTTAAGGTCATGGTATTATACTAAGGTGGTTTTCGATTTTCTATTTAAGGAATTGTTTGATCACAAAGTTAAGGGGTCGTGGATAAAATGTTTTAGATTAGGGTTGAGAGTTTCCATATTGTTTATTCACAAAAAAGGGGTTTTACATTATTCATTACTTTTCCGGCAAGCCGTCGGAGTTCTGATCAACGAAGCCAACCACCACCACGATGCCATGACATCTCCTTCTCTCACCCATCAGTGCTCTAACCCTTTCCCTTTCCTTTTTTTTCCAGGTCAAACAACAAACCAAACCACCGCCAACCCACCATCAGAAGACCCCCCATTTCTTAACATCCATAAACAACGACCACCTAAAATCCTTTCCTCCGGCCAGCGCACTGTCGGAATCACCACCAAAACACACTTCCCAACCTACGACTACCACCAATAACCCATTTTTCTTACCATTCTCCCTCTTTTTCAGCCACCAAAACCATCATCAACTTCGGAAAATAGCCAAAACCCCACCTCAAACCACTGACAACAGTAGCTTAAATCTCGCAGTCACCATTGCTTCCCTCTTCCCCTTTTCCCATTTTTGATTTCTATTTGCTTTGTAGTGTAATGACCTTCAGGTCATTTCTATGTTTATGCCTCTTGTTTGTCATTTAGAGCTCATCTATAGCGACCCTAAGTCGTTTATGACTTTCTGGGACGGACAGTTAGGTCACCTATTCGTTTATATGGATTTTCTGTGAGTTTTAGTGTTTTAGAGCTTTTGAACCTTGAACAATCATTTTTATCAGAAGTTTAGAAATATGACCTCAGAATCTAATTTTGACGATTGCATCAGCTCCAGAACGGTCATTATAGGCTAGTAGCATAGTTGGCATGACTTTCAAGGCTTTCAGTGCGAGTCGGTGTGATTAGGCGTTTTAACTTTCAAGTTGAAGCCTAAGTTTTACTTTAGTCAACATATTGAGTAAATGAGATCAGATGAGAATTGTGTCAGCGCGATTAGCTATGAAATGCCGAGTTTATTCTAGAACGATCCTTCCTTTAGGTCCCGAGGCTTCTAGACTAATTTCAAGGCCCCTTGTCGATTTTGGCTTAAAATCAAAATTGAGTGTAGGACGCACTTTATATTGAAACGACCTCGGATGGGAATTTCGATTGTTCAGTTGAGTCTGTAATGTTGTTTGCGATGGGGTAGCATAGTTTCTTTCTGTGCACAGGGTTTCCAATGAATCTTGGGCACCCCGTTGAAGTTTGGAGGCCCAAGCCTTTTGCTGTCAGCTGAGGCATCGTGGTCGCATGCTTGGTCCTCGCGGTCACGAATGACTGGCGCACTTATCCTTGTGTTCATGTGTGGTCGGCCGTGATCCCGACCAGGCCTCTCTATTTAAGGCTGGTCGTGAGGTAGCCTTGGCCCTTTTAGTATATTCACGATTTCACCCTCGTTTTAACTCCGATTTGGGTGTTTCAAAGTGCCATGTACTCGTAATGGTCGGAGATATGTTGTAAGGTGATTGGATTGTGTTGGTGGTACTCTATTCGACGTTAATTTTCCCAGTAAGCTGCTGCCCCTTCCCTTTGATTTGAGTTTTCATTGTGTTGATGTGTTAGCCGATTTTCGACCTGCGAATCGTGTCCTTTTTTGGGACACAAATTCAAGACATGGTTTAGGACATTTTGACGAAGCCATTTCTAGAATTTCCAACATGGATCCCTCAATTCCCGTATGATTCTAAAAATTGGTCTGTCTTTGTTTTAGGTCATTTTGCTGTCTAAATGACCGTATTGAAATTGTGATCCTATTTTTGATACTGTGGCAGTGTTGAGAGGCCGTTCGGAAGGGAAAAACTCCGGCCTGGTAATTTAGAGCGTGCGTGATCGGCCTACAGGAAGGCTACAACTTGCTTTCTAATTAAATTTAACATGAATGTGTAAAATCATGATGATGAGTGTGAATTGGGGGTAGGTACCGAATTATTCCTTCTTTTCTTGCTAGAGACCACAATTTAGGGTTGATTTCCACTATTTCAAGGGTAGTAACATGCTGGTAGAAGGTTGTATGTGTGTTGTAGCATGCTATGTGATTTACTTTTGTGATTACTTATTTTTGGAGCATGTTTTGGCCTTAGTCCAGGATATACTAGTGTTGCCTTACACCCATGCACCTTGTGACTTTGATATGTCTTTGACGCCACTCAGACGGACTAAGTCTTGGTAGACTAGGATAACAAACTTGGGTGTGATAATATGAGCCTTAGCTTAGGCATTTGTGATGCTTGATAGCCTTTCTGTCTCCTCTCCTTATTTCTGCAGCTCCAATGCGTTATCAGAGATTGTGTGTTTTCTCGGGATTAGAGTTCTTCCAGTTTGGAGATTTTTCTAATATCGATGAGGGTGGACGTCGATCCACGTTGGATTGGAGTCTACTTGAGATCCTCTTCGGAGTCGATATACCTCCAGCACTCTTGCTAGCTGGGCGGTTGATGACCTTCAAAGTGGGCTTGCTGGCTAGGCAGCCTGAATATATGAGATCCTCTACGGAGTTGACACTCCCCGAGACACTCTTGCTAGCTAGGTGGTTGATGTCTCTAGGAGTGTATTATATTGTTGGACAGCCCAGGTTGATAGGCACTCTTGCTAGCAGGGTTGGGAGCTGACTAGTGGAGTTGATTGTCACTCTTGCTAGATGGGCTAAGAGTTGACTAGTTCTTGAATTGGAACTTGGATTACTCTTCTGTCTTATAGACTTAGCTATTTTGTGTACCTATCAGGCATATGGGGTTCGTGTGGGTTTTACCTCAACTTGTGCACGAGTGTACTTTCTGGGCTTATAGGGTCAAGTTAGGTTAGTTTAGCTATATACTTAGATTTACTTTCCATATGCTTGTGTGCCTTCTTTTCTTATACGCTTTGGACTATGTTTAGGTCTAGACTCTACCTTATCAGACTGTCTTTACCTTTCTTGATCGGTCGGTATACGATGCCTATTGAGTACCTTGTCTTGGTACGTATGCTATACTATGCATCTTTTCGTGATGCAGGTCCTAGTACAACTACCAACGGTGATCGTTTGTGCAATCTTTTACAGCTTGTGGATATCAGAGATGAGGGTGCTCTTGGCATCCTAGATCAGCCTATCTCCATCTGTACATATGTTAGCTTGTCCTTTTCCTTTTAGATGGCTTGTTGTGGTCCACTTTTGTGACTTGTATTTATCTTATTAGACAATTTTGTACTCGTGACTTCCATGTTCTGAGAGGAGTGATAACACTCAAATCACCCTCCATACCCAATTAAATGAGTGAGCGATCATCGTCAATTAAAACCCAACGAAGAGTCGGGGTCGAATCCCACAGGGAATGGCGTATTGTTGAGAATTCCTTATCAATAAATATGGACTTTAATTTAGCTCTTTTTTAATAGTAATAACAATTGGGTGGATGGTACCCCCCCAACTTTAAAGAAAGCTTTGGTTATCAATTGTCGCAATTAAACTGAAAGTTAAACGAAATCAAGAGTTAATAAGCAATCTAGGGATGGGGGGATTGGAAGTTGATCTCACAGGGGTAATTGTGCTACTCTATAGTGATGAACATTCATGAATAGGCTAAGTCATCATCATTGACATTAATCATCTTTCGATCTCAAAGCATCTATGCATAAAATCTCCTTTCGGTCTCATCTATACGTCACTGGTAGACAACCCAATATCTTACTTTATTCTCTCTTTCAAGAATAGGGCAATTATATTCCAACCCATAACCTCTGTTTCAAGCAAACTACATACATCAAACCTAAATTGCTAGTATTGAACTAATTACCCACCCCAATCAATCTCTTTCGAGCATCAACTAAAGATCAGAAGTACGAATTAAGTTTGCAACCTTAATCCATTAGTTAACCCCATGGTAATTAGACCAAATTCATGTATGAACAACAACAAAACAGAGCATAGCTCAATAGACACTACATTAAATCAACACCCAACCCCATTAGAGGACTCCTAGATCTTGGGGTTTTAGCCACCCATCACAAAAATTAAAGAAATTATACCTTTCATGAAAGCAGCCACGGGTAAGATGAAATCAAGCAATAAAGAGTAAACCCACTATGGATTCAATTCCAAATTGTCAAATTCAATTATAAAGTTGTAAACCCCCAAAAGCTAGAAAAGTGTTCTTCAAAGGTAAAGTATTCTCTACACTATTCAAACTCTCTAAAAGCTCTCTATTCTCTACGTTATTCAATAAAGTTTCAGACTCTCTACCAATTCTATCCTTCATGCTATTTATATTTTCCCAAAATATGGTCCAAATATTCGCTTAATGACTGATTCGGTGACATTAGTCGGGCTCGCCAAACATACTCGGCCAATCAACCTTCACTCCTCAGCTCGCCTTGTGATGCACTTGGCTTCAGGTGTTTGAACTTCAGTTGGCTAACTCGATTGAGTCAGACTTTCACGTTCGGTGAATCACCAAATACCACCTTAGTCCGCCGTTCGAGCTTTAAATATTTTCCTTGGACACTGTTACTTTATGCGATGTGCATCAAGACCGACGTTCTAACTCGGCGCATCGCCTTTTAAACTTGAGTTCACCGACCTTTATGAAGTAGACACAAAGTGCTTTACACTATCAATTTAGGTAAGGTCATGCTCAGTTGGCGATCTTCCCTTCATGTTAGGCGATCTACAATGTTCACTTTGCACTTCTTTATGCATTATTGGCCATTCTTTCAAACATCATTCCTTGCCTTGTCCAATTGCCTTCATAGCTGAAAATCATCATTATTTTATTAGAAAATGAAAAAATTAGGCATTGAGGATACTAATTATTGAGCTAAATGGACCTTAAATGAGTGCAAATCTACCACTGATCAACACCCCGAACTTAAAATTTTGCTTGTACTCAAGTAAATAAGAACACAATAAGCTCAATAATCAAAGCTAGCATGCAAACACCATAGCAAGATTACGCTCAATAGTATGTTACCCAAAATCATGATAAAAAAGCTTCAAATGATGACTAACGAGTCTAAACACAAGCTCAAGCTCACTTTAGCTTCTTGTCTAATGCAAGGACATGTTTCAACAAATGCATTCAAGTGCACTCACATCAAGAACAATTCCATACTCTCACAAAGCAGCTTCAAAAAAGGTGTAAGGAATAAATGCAACTCTCACTCTCTCAAAAGAGAAATACATGCAAGCTTTGTCTCATAGGCTTGCCCATATTTTCCAATCATCACACAATCTAGTCCATGCAAGATCTTAAGTGTCTTTTAGGCTTGTGATGGAGCTGAGGATTAAGGTATGATTAATCTGGATTGGTGACTTTACCTTTTCAAAGCATTGTTGCAACCATCATCACCTCTTCTCAGGTTCTTATTCTTCTTTTTTCAATTAAGAACTCAACCCTTAACTTGTAATCCTCTTTATTTGGGAATCCCCTTCTTATTTAATTCACTCATCTTTTTCCTTTTCACTTTTATTAATTTTTTTATAAGGAGGGATTCCTTTTTCCTTTCTTATATAATTTTTCCTTTGCTCTTTACTTGGATTTCATTCATCATTCCTTTTCACACGCCAACTTAGGATTTTGGCCTAAGTTGGCTATTCAAACATCACAATGCTTCAAAAAGGATTTTTGGTGAGAAGGTAGGGATAATTTGGTTTAAGATGCTTCGTTTGGTTGACAGAAACAGATTAGGATCAAATGGTGACAAAATAGGTTCACACCCTCACAAGGTAGTCACAAATGGTTTATGAACAATTTGGTTCCCTCATTGAATTTTTGCCCAAGATCATGTCTCACATTGATTCACGCAATTGGACTAACAAGGCAAATTCTAGGATTCCACATGCAGGTTTTCAAGTAAAACTCACTACACATGGAACTTCAAAATACACTCATTTAGCACATCCCGAAAAGATCAAAAGAGTACCTGCAATGTTTATTGCAAGAATCACATCAAAACGCAGCTAGTCAACACAAGATTCAAAGGGGTCATTCAAAGGTGTAACCACATAAATTTCATTCTCGCAACAACAACACTACGCATCATGCTCATCATGAGTAATATTTAAGACATCAAGATTGAACAAAATCGATTCTCAAATTTCATCAATGAAAAGCTCAAGTATTTCATGATTTTAAAACTCATGGTGGGTTACAATCATCAAGAGAGAATGAAAAAGAAGTTAAGAGACACACATTTACCCAAAAGAGCACTCTAATATAAACAAACATCAACTGTAATTGTTCAAAAGAAAAAATATTAGAATACAAACAAAAAGGGAACATTGGCACGAAGTCCCTCACCCTAACAAAAAAGAAAACAGTGTCCTCAATACAAAAGAAATGAAAATACTGGGAGTCTGAGATATAGGGTCCCTGTCAGGCTATGCCTGTGGAGAACTCTCATTTGGAGTCTCAGGTAGAGAAGCCTCAAGAGGGGCATTGATACCCGATAAAAGGATGACTAGAGGCGGCAAGGAAGGCTCAGCTTGGGCATCAGTACCCGTCTCTTCAGCAGGAAGTGTGGTAGAGTTTGGAGTGACTCTACTAGACCCAACATCTGTTATATCTCGGATAGACCTCTCCAGGGTAGCTTGAAGGATAGTTTCCTCGGTCTCTTGAAGCTCTATCAAAGTCCCAGCAATCCCGTGTTGTTACTCTTGCAATCCCTTCTCATCAGTCTCCTCGGCAAACTCTTCGTCGGCCCTATCATTCTCAACATCAACATATGTAGCAGATGCAGGCACACTAGAAGAAGGCATGGTGTTCGACATCTCAGGCATAGGGGAAGCAACATCTGTAAGGGGAA
The DNA here is from genome assembly GCA_029582545.1 of Solanum lignicaule. Taxonomy (NCBI): domain Eukaryota; kingdom Viridiplantae; phylum Streptophyta; class Magnoliopsida; order Solanales; family Solanaceae; genus Solanum; species Solanum lignicaule. The sequence continues at coordinate 13,920 of JAJOOF010005052.1, forward strand.
CCTCAACCCACGACGTAGAGATGTCCATAGTCTATATCTGGACCACCTCCACCCTCAAAGTGGCAACCTTAGCTCTCAAGGTGTCAAAAGCACTAGAACTACTCTCGGCCTTCTCCCGAGCTGCTATCCTAGCGATCAAATTATCCAGCCTCGAGGTGTTCCCCTCTATCGTCTCCTCACACTTGACCACCCACTCAATTAGAAGAGCCAAGGATTTTGTTATAGCCTAGTCAATGAGATTGGGCAAGTCCTTCTCAACCTGGGCAACTTTAACATCGGCTGACCAGGCAAGATTGCCCATCTGGTATATCAATTCCTTGGTCAAGGAAGGAAAAACAACAAGAGAGGGGTGAGGCCTCATAGTAGTAGTAAGCACAAATGCAAGAGGTACAAATGCAGTAGCGGAAGGTGGTGCAGAAATACTTTCTTGCTCCACAGAAGCAGGAAATATGTCGGTTTTAGGTATCAGTGTGGCAGGGTCGACAACTGGAGTGAAGTCAGGTGGTGGCGGCTTCCTACGAGCTGCATCACCCCTTAAATACTCAGCCTTGATCATCCAAATTTCACTTGATGAGACTGATGTGATTCTGACATCAGTTTTCCCTCGAAAGGGAACTCCTACTCTCTCGCATAGCTGAGTAATGAGCATGGGGAAGGGAAGAGAGGTCTTCTCTTATCTTAACTGGCCTGAAGTAAGATTTCATCCTCAATTATTGCACCCACATTTATCCTCTCCCTTTCAATGAGACGACCCAATAACACAACCTTTGGATGCCACAATACAAATTCATTTTTGGATGGCATCACATTGCTACTAATAAACTCAAACCAATATCTCGCCACTATGCTTAGGTCCTTCTTCTCTATCTTGGCACCTTCAGTCATCCACTAAGGTGCAGACTCACTAGATATTAGACGGTCCAGCTGCACTTTTAGTGTATCTAATATCTTTGTCATCTAGGTTTTGTACTCGTTAATCTTATTATTCGGAATGCACAGTACTGCGTTAATTGTAGAGGCATGACACTGCACCATCTTACCCCGTATTTCCACTTCATCCCTTTTTCTCTTCTTTGGTAATTCCTTGGCATAGGCATCATAAAACTCTCATACTCACTTGGGTATATATGGTTGTCTGGCTCTTGTGAACTGTTCCAGCTCATGGAATTTGATTGCTTCCCATATTGCAGGATACTCACTCACACATTCGTTAGTCGAGAGTCGGCGCTCCTCCAAAATGGTTCATTCCCCATCTGCCTATAGCCTATTCAAAACTCTTGGAGCTATAATCGAGAGAACACGAGAAGCAGGGTTGGTATCTTGTGAAGGTGACACCAATTTTTAGCGGATATCCACCTGCTTTTTGGCATTATGCTTTTGCACCTTTTTACCCCCACTGGTAGGTGTCTGAGGTTTTGTTTGTTGGGTATTGAAGGCCTCAGAAGGCTCATTGATTGAAATGCCTTTTGCTTCTTTTGAGGAGGAGGAGGAGGAAAGGATTCCCTGTCTAACTCTGTGTCGAAGGAGATCACATTCTTACCCTTTGTTCTCGCCATTACCTACAAAGCACACATTAAAGCACAAGATTTGTGAAGGTTAGTTGAAATCGAAAGCACTTTGAATCAAGTTTAATAAACACTCTTGGGCCTCGCCTAACGAAGAGGCATATCGCCCAACAGGATCGGTGAACTCTGGTGAGCTTAGCGAATTGAACAGTAGAAAATTACTTAGGGTATAGGCATACAAGACGGAGTCAATGCCAACTCAGCGATTCACCGAGCTGGTTTTGAATAGCTAAGACAAGTCCACCAATTTGACAATGCCAAAAAGAAGGTAGCATGCATCAAGGAATATGTCATCTCCCACTCGGTGATACACCAAATAAGTTCAGTGGACTAAGACAAGCCCACCGAATGGAACAGTACCCAAGGCCACACACTTGCTAAAGAAAGCGAGCTGGATCTTACTCAATGATTCACCTAACTTCACTGGCGGGCTAAGACAAGCTTGCCGAATAGGAAGTTTCAGCCTGGTGCCTAATTTTCACAGCCAATCCAACATGCACAATAAATACGAGTTTCCCACAATATTACAATACACCCGTAGGTACTTAGATTTCCCCCATTTATCACTAAACATTGCACTAATTGACGATTTGCCCTTAAGAAAGTAGTTACACTATCTATCATTGGAAAGAATCACGCAATTGCTCAACACTAACCTACTCAAACTTCACTCACATTCAATTAAGTTCAGAACCAACAAAATTATCAACTCAACTCAGCCATTAGACCAACACAAACACGATTCACTATTTTTACAGAAATTCACAATCAAAATCACATGGGCACAGTTCAATTTCAAAAATATGATGCTACCCGATGAAATTAAACACACAATCTTAGTTAAAGGGCTCAAGCCCATACCATATATGCATTCTAAACACAAAATCATCAACATGAAGTCGAAACACGAACCTTAAAGTAAAGAATAGTAAACAATTGAGGGTTCGAGGTTGGGCTGACACAAACTCCAAGAAATTGCACTCTTAGCACCTTCAAGACACTTACACTAGGCACACAAACACAACAAATGCACGAAGCAAGATATTGGAATTAAAAAGACCCTCTGATTTCAAAGATTTTGATTTTTTAAATTTAAAATAACCCTTGGCCTTTTTATACCAAGCCTGTTCGGTGCACTCGACTAACATCGCAGAACCCGTTAGGCGTATTTCCATTTGGATCTTAAACTCACCGAACATGCCTGAACAATTACCAAACTTGAAGGCTGATTCAACGGACCCGATGTAGTCTTCTTAGTGCACTTCAGTGAATCACCCTTTGGAGCTCTGATCGCTAATATTGACAGTACATTTTTCATTAATTCAAGCTCGAAAGACAACTGAGAATTAGTCCACACAATGCCTTTGGCAAATCACCGTTTGGGTTTTGCATCCCTTATTCTTCCCTTTTCAATTTTCCAACCTTTTCTAAACCCGCACTCACAACGCACGTTATTCGAAAGCGATAAAAATAAAAGTAAAGACTTGGGTTGCCTCCAAAGAAGCGCCCTATTTAACGTTGACATAGTCCTCAAGCTCATGATTCATTTTTGGGGTTCGGGATGGTGTCACTAGGCAACGTTCCCTATTTCCTTGGATTGAGATGAGTAGCAATTTGACCCAGTTGGGTCTCCAGATGCTTAATGGAAACTGAGTGAGAAGTCATCGTCTATGATAAAGTGGATAAGTTATTTTTCAATTCCTTCAACACCTTATCGGACCCTTCAACCTTGTTGTAGATCCTTACAAGCATTCGTTTGTAAGGCTTCCTTATGTCTACTTAGTTTTTTAGGGGGTGGATGATCATGGGGAGGCACATACCTATCATTTTCCATCTCTCTATCTCTCCAATTTCCACCCTGCCAATCTTTCAAACTACCATCTCTATCCTTGTTCCAACATTGGTTCCCACCTTGTCGTTGATAATTGTTGTGAGAACCCCCCACCCCCTACTTGATTGCCCAAGTATTGAACTTCTTCGTTGTATAATTCCTCAAATTTGGTATCATCTAGGCATTGCCCAATATTGGTTCCAACCGCATTTACTGACTTAGTTAAACCTCCCACGACATGTTTGGTTAAAAAATGAGTTGGGTCATCATTTTAGCCATGTTTTCATCTCTTTCATGAACCTTCTCGATTAGTTATTTAGTTAGACTCACTTGAAGAGTAGGCACATGGTCCTCTCTAGTGTGCCATGCTCAGTTAACTTTAGTCATATCATTGACCATCTTTGAGGGTGGAAAGAACCTTTCAAAGAAGGCATCAATGAGCTCATCCTATGAAGTGATTGAATCATTTGGCAACTCCACCAACATCTTGTAGCCTCTTCCGTTAAACAAAATAGGAATAACCTCAACATTACAGATTCTTGGGAGATATTCTTGAACACAAAGGGTCCACATACCTCCTTGAAATTCCTAAGGTGTTCATGAAGATCCTCATGAGCCAAAATCCCAAACATTCCTTTTATTTGGAGCAATTTTGTCATAATTCCGGTGATGTGAAACACATCCCTCCCAGTTGTAGGAGGTATTTGGATTTCTCCCATGGTTTGAACAACATTAATGTGCATGTCATTCAAATCACCCATATTTCATTTTGACCATAGTGACTATCATTGTCACTTCCATGGTCACTCACTTTGTTAACCTGCAAATCGGTAAAACAACAACACCAAACAACAACTCTACTACAACTAAACAAAATTAAAATCTAACTTTTCAATTAAAATTCTTAACTACCATTCCCAACAACGACACCATTTTTTATAAAGATCAAATCACCCTCCAAAACCAATTAAAAGAGTGAGCGTTCGTCGTCAATAAGAACCCAATGAAGAGTTGGGGTCGAATTCCACAGAGAATGGTGTAGTGTAGAGAGTTCCTTATCAAGAAATTTGGACTTTAATTTAGCTCATTTATAATAAGAACAATTGGGTGGATAGAACCACCAACTTAATAGAAACCTTTGGTTATAAATTATAGCAATTAAATTGAAAATTAAATGAACTCAAGAGTCAATAAGCAATTTAGGGGTGCAGGGATTGGAAGTTAATCTCACATAGGGGTAAGTGTGTTGCTCTATAGAGATGAACATTTATGAATAGGCTAAGTCATTTTCATTGACGCTAATCATCTTTCAATCTCAAAGCATCTATGCATAGAATCTCCTTTCGGTATCATCTATATGCCAATTCTAAACAAACCAATATCTTACTTTATTCTCTCTTCCAAAAATAGGCCAACTAGATTCTGACCCATAACCTCTCTTTCAAGCAATTTACATACATCAAACCTAAATTTCTGGTATTGAACTAATTACCCACTCCAATTAATCTCTTTTGAGCATCAACCGAAGATCGAAAGTAGGAATTAAGTTTGAAACCTTACCCCATTAGTTAACCCCATGGTAATTGGATTAAATTCATGTATGAACAATGACAAAACAGAGCATAGCACAATACGCACTACATTAAATCAACACCTAACCTCATTAGAGCACCCCTAGATCTTGAGGTTTTAACCACCCATCATAAAAAGTAAAGAAATTATACCTTTCATGAAAGTAGCCACGAGTAACATGAAATCAAGCAATAAAGATTAAACCCACTTTGGATTCAACTTCAAATTGTCAAATTCAAGAACAAAGTTGTAAAACCCCAAAAGCTAGAAAAGTGTTCTTCAAAGGTAAACTGTTCTATACACTATTCAAACTCTATAAAAATTCCCTCTTCTCTATTCTACTCAATAAAATTTTGGACTCTCTAGCAATTCTATCCCTTGGGCTATTTATATTTTCCCAAAATTTGGCCCAAAAATCCACTTAATGATTGATTCGGCAACATTAGTCGCGCTTGCCAAACCTAATCAGAAGATCGCCCTTCACTCCTCAGCTCGCCTTGTGATGCTCTAGGCTTTAGGTGTTTGAACCTCAGTTGGAGAACTCGATTGATCCAACCTTTCACATGTGGTGACTCACTGAATACCACCTTAGTCCACTGTTCGAGCTATAAATCTTTGCTTTAAACCCTATCACTTTAGGCGATGTGCATCAAGACCGCCATTCTAACTCGGCACATCGCCTTTTAAATTGGAGTTCACCGACCTTTTAAAGTAGACACAAGTGCTTTGAACTGTAAATTTAGGTGAGGTCATACTCAATTGATGATCCACCCTTCATGTTAGGCGATCAACAATGTTCACTTTGTACTTCTTTTTTACATTTTTGGCCATTCTTTCAAACATCAGTCCTTGCCTTGTCCAATTTCCATCATAGCTGCAAATCATAACTATATGATTAGAAAAAGAAAAAATTAGGCATTGAGGACACTAATTATCAAGCTAAATGGACCTTAAATGAGTGAAAATCTACCACTCATCAAGGGTTTCCATGTATATAGTTTTTGGTTTGCTTTCTGTTTCTGCCTTTTCTTATTGTTAAGAGTTGTTTTTTGTTTAGTTCTACCCTTGTACTCACTACTTGTCATTCTAGGTAGGGGTCGGCTTACCTACTGGTGGGTTTTAGTAGGAGCCATCATGACTCAGGGAGTCGGGTCAGGACAAGTTCTCAAAGTGTGATTTTTTGCTTGAGTTTGTAACATTCTTGGGGAACGTAGTGTCCAAGGATGGCATGATGGTAGATCCAATGAAGATTAAAGCTATTTGTGGTTGGGCTAGGCCCACTTTAGTGACTGAGGTTCGGAGCTTAGTTGTTTTGGCAGGCTACTACAACTGGTTTATGGAGGGATTCTCCACCATTGCAGCACCTCTAACCGGTTGAATCATCTTGATGTACCTTTCAAGTGGTCTGAGGAGTGTTAGTTGAGATTTTGGAAGCTCAAGGAGTTGCTGACTACTGCTTCTAAAATGATTCTTCCACTTGAGGGCGAGGGCTTCATAATCTATTATGATGCATCCGACGTTTGTTTGGATTATGTAATGACGCAGCAAGCCCGTGTTAATGCTTATGCATCGAGGCAACTAGAATCCATGAGCGCAACTGATTTCACGTATCAGGCACTTCTTCCAATTCTAAGTGCCAACGATCGTTAGTCAGTAGTATAACCCTACTAAGTGAGTTGGGGTCGAATCCCACAAGGAGTGGTACATGCTTAAGATTCAAGAGCCAAGTGCAAATATGTTCAAGTCAATCATAGGTAAAGACATTTAAGAATAAAAGCATATTTCAAATTAAGGGGTGACACAAGTGTCAAATAACTGGGGGGTTTTGATTGTAATTATCAACTACAACAGCAGCAAATAACACGAATAAACAAGTAAAGAGACAGGTTCTTGGGATGTGATTGGATTATAGGCTAAGGTAGACAAATGGGTAATTGCAACTGATAGTAAATAGGTGTAAATCAGTGAATAAGCTAGAATTTAGTAGGGATAAACTTTCTCTCGAATAATTTATCCTGAATCATATTGGTTTCTCTCGAACACCAATAAGAAGCAATTAAGAACAGCCTACGCTTTAGTCCATTCACTCTCTCGAGCTGAATGAGTGGAAAAGGGTTTAGGATTCACTCTCTCGAGTTGAACCCATAACAACCCAATACCCAAAGACCATCAAATAAGTAATCTTGGTTTTAAAACCTCTCTCTCGAGCAGGCCAAAAACACAAGAGTAAAGTTGTATTTGCAACTACAACCCTTTAAATTAAACCACAATTACTGATTGACATCACTTTTAAACAACATTTAAACTATCAATTAACAATACCCAACAGCTAAATCAACCCATAATCACATAATCACACCACAAGAATTGGGGTTTTAGCTAGATATCATAAAAAGATAAAAATCGTTACCAAATTATTTTTCCATCAACTGGGTAAGATTAATCTCGTCTTTACAAGGGTTAAGGTTAAAGATTCTCAAAGACCCACTTCCAATTTATCAAAAATGGAAAAATCAATTCTTCAAAGCTAAGGAAAATATTGTCTCAATACTCTCAATTCTATCTCAAAAATTACTCTAATGAATGCTCAGAATAAAATTTGATACTAAACATAAAGTTTGAAAATGTATTTATAGTCGCCAAAAATTGTGCTGCGAAGGACCATTCGGCACAATAAGTCGGGATCGCTGATCCACTCGGCGATCCGCCCTTTGGTCAATTCTATTGCCGTTTTGCTTTGGCCTTCAACATCTTCAAGTTCTGTAACTTTGGGAGATCTAGCACTGCATTGCGGATCCGTTTGGCGACATGTCGACTGCTCCTTTCTATCACCGACTTGATTTTCTCCTTCAGAGTTTGCACACTAGAACTTTAGGCGAGATCATGGCCGTTCGGCGACTCGCCCAATGGGTTAGGCGATCACCAGGCCTTCTTTTCTTCGTTCTTTCAGCTGCCTTGTTCCTTTTAGCTCATTAGTGTTCATGCTTTGTTCCTCAATCCAAATACCTGAAAAATCAAAGATTTACATCAATTATTAGCACAAAATATGCATTTGAGGATACTAAATCCATTAAAATAAAGCCCTAAATGAGTATAAATCGTGGACTAACCAACACACCCAACTTAAACTTTTTCTTGTCCTCAAGTAAAACTCAAGTTCAGCAGCTCAAAAAGGATGTCTCAAACAGTGCTATACAAGACTCAATCATGAATGCACATAAAAAGACTCAACTTACTCATCCAAGGATCAATTGTGCACTCAAAGATTCAAGTTGTGACTCACCATTACCAAAGAATCTCAAACTCACAATACTTGCTTCAAATGCAAATTCAAGCTCAACAAAGGTGTTCAAATGCCCTCACACAAAGGATGATTACATATCCACACACAATGGTTCAACAATTTAGAGCTCCGTAATCAAATGCAACACTCACACTCACAAAGATGAACACAATGCATGACTCCACCCATAGGTTTGCCCGTATTTTCCAATCAACAATTGTTTCAGCTCACTCAAGATCAAAAAGGTTCTTTCAAAGCTTGTAACGGGGCTGAGTGCAAAGGTATGGTCATTTAGGCTTAGTGGATGCTATCCTCATGATATGTGGTATGAACAACATTTCCTTCCCTTTCCTTCATCATTCTCATTCATGCTCAAAAGTCGCCCCATTATTCACTTTCCATGGATATGTTGGATACCCCATTTTCTTTGCACTTTCACAACTTTATTCCACAACTTTTTCATTCTTTTTATTTTCTTTTCCTCTTTTTTTTTTATGGAGGGGTTCCATTTTTCTCAAAAATCATGGTTCAAGGGGACTTCTTTGCATTTCTTGGTTTACCTTCTCTTTTCACCACACCCCCAACTGAAATATGCTTTTATTCGTAAATGTCTTTACCTATGATTGACTTGAACATATTTGCACTTGGCTCTTGAATCTTAAGCATGTACCACTCCCTGTGGGATTTGACCCCAACTCACTTAGTTGGGTTATATTATTGACTAACGATTGTTGGCACTTAGTTGGGTTATGGAGGGGTTCCATTTTTCTCAAATATCATAGTTCAAGGGGACTTCTTTGCATTTCTTCGTTTACCTTCTCTTTTCACCACAGCCCCAACTTAGGCTTTTGGCCTAAGTTGGCTATTCACACAAACCACAAATCATGAGGATTATGGGTAATGGATAAAAAAAGGTCAAAATTTCATCAAGTTTCTTCCAAGAAAAGGATAAGGCTCAAAGGGTGTTCAAGCAAGGATCACACACTCACAAGGTTGGCCACAAAAGAGGTATAATGTCAAATTATTTCACACACTTCAAAGTTGCCTAAAATCATTTCAAGAGATTGCTTCACTTAGTCAACCGGACCAACGGGGCAAATTCTAGGTGTCATCACACATGGTTCATGGTAAGTTCATCACACAAGGCATTGACACCGATGTCAAACAAGACTCCACACTTTTGCTAGTGTGCAATGTTCATCACAAGAGACTCAATTTGATAATTGGCTAGTCACAACGAGATGCAAAAAGTTCACATATTGTCTATGCAACTTCATTTGGCCTCATCATAATCAAACATTTATTTTTGTTCGATTATGAGCATTATTCAAGTCATTGGTATTGATCAAGACCGATACTTAAATTTGCAAGAGAATAGCCACATTCAAACACAAACAAGAGGTGGCACACAAATTTTTTGAAGGGGTCCAAAAATCATTTACAATTAAAGCAAGGAGCCACAAGCTGAATCATCTACAAAAACAGTATCAACACAATATAAAGCTCAAAAACCCAATTATATAAATATAACAAAGGTCACAAAAGGTAGGCCTCACCCCACTACAAATAAAAACCATTTGTCCTTAAATGCAAGCAAAATAATATCCAAACAGAAAGATAAGATAAGACATAGAGGGAGGTAAAAAAGGATCCTGTCTAAACATTCGCTCTATCTGTCTGGGCATCAGTGCCCGATGTGGCATCAACAGTACTAGATCCACTAGGAGCTTCCATAGATGCCTCAGTCAGCGCTGTCTGGACCACTGACTGTATATTAGTTTTTTCCAAGTATGGCAGGTCTCCATAAATGCTATCCTCTCTCACCTCAATATGCTCATCGTTGGTCTCCGCTTCCGACTCATCAACTACTGTGCCATCCCTATGTACATTTCTGGTAGTAGTCGAGGAATCTCTAAAGTCTTAGAGGTGTCCACATCATCCGCAACCTCCAGTAGTGGAGTGAAGTCAGTAGACTTCAGATAATCCACGTCCTTCTTCAGATCTACTACTTCGGCTTTTAAAGCCGTAACCTCGGAGGTCTCCCCTTGTCTGTTCTCACAAGTCGTGACTCTCGCAGTTAAAATCATCAATAGATGCCCGGAGGGGGGCAAGTGCAGCAAGGATGTCACTCTCGATAATCCATGGGATGGATCTCTCAAGCTGGGTCGCTCTCATATCAGCTAAATGGGCCAGGTGCCCCATCTTTAGGATCATGGCCTGAGTAATCTTGGCTAGCTGGGAGGAGGTAGAGGCACCCTGTGCCTGTGAAGAAAAAGAAGGAACAGATGTACCTGAAGGCCCGGAGGCCAGAGTAGGAAAATATGCCTCTACAGGTATCGAATCAATGTCCACCTCCGGGGATGTATCCACCGGAGCTACTCTCCTCCTGTCAGCCTCCTCTCGTGTGTACTCGGCCTCAATACGCCGGATGTCAGTGGAGAAAGAAGAGGTGACATCAGTATCTCTCGCATCATCCCGGGGCACTCCAACACGCCAGTATAACTCAGTGATTAGGACCGGGAATGGTAGAGAAGTCTGCCTTGGCCCTCATGGACATCTCTTGCTCAATGATAAGTCCCAAGTTGAGCCGCCTCTTCGCTAAGATAGACCCTAAACAAGCTGCCTTCGCATGTAGGAGGATGGATTCGTTCTGTGAAGGCATGATGGAGCTGCTGATGAATCTGAACCAATATCAGACAGATACATTCAAATCTTTTTTCTCGATCTGGACTCCTGCCTCTATCCACCTCGGGGTGACATCAGAGAGAAGGGAAGCAAGATAACCCTTCAAGTCATCCAGGGACTAAGTTGTCGCCCAACCCTCATAATCGTGCTCGAACCCTGTGGCTCTCTCAAGGATATCGTTTATGATATCACTGCAGCATCCAACTTCCACACCTCGAACCATCACCGACTTAACCGGTCTGAACTCGCTGGCCTTCTTCTTGCTCTTCGGAACCAAGTCACCATACGGTGTATAGAACTCCCAGACCCATGAAGAAATATAGGGGCCTCAGGGTCTGGTGAAAATCTAAAATTTGTGCCACTGCAATATCTCCCTCACACTGGAGTATCTTCCCTTTAGGACTTCCGTGGACAACAGCTTCTCCTCGAGAATAGTACGCAATCTATCACCTTTTAACCTGTTGAGAAGCCTGAGAGGAGGGACGAATGGTGGAAAAGGAGCCACAAGAGGTGTCGGAGCTGGCACTGTATTAGCTGCATGAGGAGTGGAAGTAGCTGGGATCCTAGATGGGTTAGGACGAGCTCTAGCATGAAGCTCTGTCCGCCTGGACTGTAGGAGTTGATCATCCTCAGGCTCAGATAATGTAGCTTAAGAGTCAGCAGACACTCTCTCCCTGTTGTGCTCGGGAACCTCAAATGCAGGCCTTTTGCCTTTGCCCTTGCCTCCCGTTGGAGTCTCTGTTCTTCCCTTTTTAGGAGGATTTGCTCCCCCTTCATTTATCACAATACCCCGCTCTATTTTGCAGGGCGGCATGTCTATGTTTGTCCTTGCCATATCTGTAAAACATCAAAAAATAAAATAATTCAATTAGGTGCACAGAAAAATAGTTGCAGACAGACTCGTTAAACCAGTCAGCGAGTCGTTGAATCGCTTTGGCGAGCCAGATTGGGCTCGCCGAAGGGATTAGCTTAGAAATCTCAAAAAAAATTGGCCTGTGGATGATGGGTAGGGCCTTTCGGCGAGTCGCCAAGTGCACTCGGCGAACTCAGGCTTCTCGTCGAAAGTTACAAAAAGTTTTTCAAGTTTTAGCATGAAATTAAAGGCGATATGGGGAACTTTGGCGAACCACCAAGTGGTTCGGTGAGCTCGACCCAGCTCGCCAAACGACCCAACGTGCCTACTTTCAATCCAACTTCTCGAATTCAACTCCGCATCCCCCGAAAACAAAATCAAAACATGCACTTCCAAAATTAAATGAAGACCCATTACGCCTATTCCCCTGGGATACTCAGACTTCTCTCGGTTTGGCCAAATTTGGCCATTTGATGACTTTTGCCCTTAAGAATGACGGCAACCGCTCCGTCACTCGGCAAAATACGTCATTTAGCAAAAATACGAGCTACTTAGACTTTACCCGACTAGACCCAATAACATGCAAGCACAACCGCACTATTTTAAACCAAATTTAAGGCACAAAATCTCGAGAAATCAACATTAAAGCCAATACGGGCAAAAAATTCGAATTAACGCAGGCACACACAATTACAATTACGATTACAGAGGCCCAGCACACATCACTAAGATAAAATCATTGCAAATGAGTACAGAATCGCTAAATTAAGATTCGGGGTTCGGAAAACCAACCTTAGATGCCGATTAAACAAGTTTTGAAATGCTAGGCGGCAAAGAAATCCACTCCGAACACAAATTCGACGACTAAAATGCGATGAAAATGCAAAAAATATAATTAATATTGTGTGCGTGTGAGTTTGGGAAGTTCAAAAGTGAGGGAAAATGAAAGAGTTAGAAAGTTTAAACCTTTGGCTTTTAAAAACCATCCAGTTCTCGCCCATTCAGAGACATTAGTTTTACTCGCCAAACCATTAGGCTACACGCCGAGTGGGAACTTACCTCGCCGAGTTTTACAGGACCTCCAGTTAATGTGGGGGTCCAAACGGTGGACTAGATCGTGATTGCCGACCTGGTCGGCGATTTGCCAAGTTGCTCCTAGGCTCGCCGAGTTTTACAGAGCCCAATTTCAAATTGTCTTGAGTCCAATGGCGGTCTAAGTCGGGCTCGTCGACCTTTTCGGCGAGTCACCGACTGGACTTTCAGCTCACCAACCTACATTTTTCAACACTTCCCACACTTTGACTTGCACAATCAACACACCATTATTTCAAAGTTAAACAAAAAGCAAATAAAAACTTGGGTTGCCTACCAAGCAGCGCCTTAGTTAACGTCACGGCACGACACAAGTACACACTCAAACCTCATTCTTGGGGTTGGCCATAGTATCACTAGGCAACCCCCCTTGCTGTCTCGGGTTTAAATGAGACGAGATATGACCCATTTGGGTCTCCAACTGCTTGATCGAAACGGAATGGGAGGTAACCGTCTAGCTAAGGGTCGACACATCTTCTTTCATTTCTTTCAAAATCTTTTCTGATCCCTTAACTTCGTTGAGGACATGAGAAAGCATATCCTCAGACCGGCCACCTTCTGAATCCTTTGGCTTTTGATGCTCGTGGGGAGGTACATACCTATTCTTCTCCCCATCCTTTCAATTGAGATTTCGATCCTTCCATTCTCGATCACGATCCTTCCAACCTTCATCCCAGTTCCAACCTTGGTAACAATAACAACCACCTTGGTTAGCTAGGAAATTCACCTCTTCATTGTACAAAGCTTCAAACTTGACCTCATCAGGATTAACAGACCCGACACCCACTGCATTGACACTTCGAGCACCAGCTCCCATGACATTTTTGGACAAAATGTCAAGTTGTGTCATGATCTTGGCCATGTTCTGGTCCCTCTCTTGGTCTTTCTCCATCTGTTCCTTCGTCAATTTAAATGTGAGAGGGGAGACTTAATCTTCACGAGTGTACCAAGCCCGATTGATTGTGGTCATGCCATCCAAGAGCTGAGTTGCTATCACATAAGGTTGCTGCATCAAACCTCTAGGAGAAAGTTGGTCAGCAATACCCTTTTTTACCGAGTCAAGGCTCCGGTAAAAATACTGCAGCAACACGTTGTCAGACAAGCCATGAGATGGGTATTGGAGCTCCAACTTCTAGAATCGTAGCCAAGTTTCATGAATTGGCTTGCCCTCCAGAAGCTTGAAGCTCTGAATGTTGTCCCGAAGAGTCATCATCTTCGAAGAAGGGAAAATCACACATTAAATGCGGTGACCAGTTCCTCCCACGAAGTGATTGATTCACGTGGCAATTCAACCAGCCAGTTACACGTTTCTCCCATCAGAGAGAATGGGAACAATCTCAACCGGACCGACTCTTGGGATATATTCTTGAAAGAGAACGGTCCGCAAATATTCATGAAATTTCTAATATGCTAATGGGGATCCTCATGAGCCAAACCACCGAACAACCCATTCAACTGCAAGAGCTGCAACGTAGTGCTTGTGATATGGAACACCGTATTCCCTTTGGTCAGAAGCAAGCGAATGGCACCAATTCCACCCATAAGATGGGGTCATTAGCATTAGGCTCATTGACATCGTTAAGGTTTCCGATGTCATCTTGATGGCCTACTTAGCTACCATTGCTGCCGTTCACATTCATACTTCCTGTTTCAAAACTCAAACAAGCAAAACACAACTAAAGTTAAGTAAGTTCAACTATGACTAACAAGAATAAAATTCAACTTAATTAAAGAATCTTAAACAACACCACTCCCCGGCAGCGGCGCCATTTTGATTTCACGTATCAGGACACTTCTTCTAATTCTAAGTGCTAACGATCGTTAGTTAGTACTATAACCCAGCTAAGTGAGTTAGGGTCGAATCCCACAGGGAGTGGTACGTGCTTAAGATTCAAGAGCCAAGTGCAAATATGTTCAAGTCAATCATAGGTAAAAACATTTATGAATAAAAGCATATTTCAAATTAAGGGGTGACACAAGTGTCAAATAACAAGGGGGTTTTGAATGTAAGTATCAACTACAACAGCAGTAAATAACACAAATAACCAAGTAAAGAGATGGGTTCTTGGGATGTGATTGGATTATAGGCTAAGGTAGACAAATGGGTAATTGCAACTGATAGTAAATAGTTGTAAATCAGTGGATAAGCTAGACTTTAGTGGGGATAAACTTTCTCTCGAACAATTTACCCTGAATCAAATTGGTTTCTCTCAAACACCAATAAGCAGCAATTAAGAACAATATACGCTTTTGTCCATTCACTCTCCCGAGCTGAATGTGTGGAAATGGGTTTAGGATTCACTCTCTCTCGCTGAACCCATGACAACCCAATACCCACAGACCATCAAATCAGTAATCTTGGTTTTAAAACCTCTCTCTCGAGCAAGCCAAAAACACGAAAGTAGAGTTGTATTTGCAACTACAACCCTTTAAATTAAATCACAATTACTGATTGAAATCACTTTTAAACAGCATTTAAACTATCAATTTACAATACCCAACAGCTAAATCAACCCATAATCACATAATCACATCCCAAGAATTAGGGTTTTAGCTAGACATTATAAAAATATAAAAATCGTTACAACATTGTGTTTCCATCAACTGGGTAAGATTAATCTCATCTTTACATAGGTCAAGGTTGAAGAATCTCAAAGACCCACCTCCAATTTATCAAAAATGGAAAACTTCAATTCTTCAAAGCTAAGGAAAATATTGTCTCAATACTCTCAATTCTAACTCAAAAATTACTCTTAAGAATGCTCAGAATAAAATTTGATACTAAACATAAAGTTTGAAACTGTATTTATAGTCTCCAAAAATTGTGCTGCGAAGGACCATTGACGCAATAAGCCGGGATCGCCAATCCACTCGGCGATCCGCCCTTTCGTCAGTTCCATCACCATTTTTCTTTGACCTTCAACATCTTTAAATTCTGTAACTTTGAGCGATCTAGCACTGCTTCGCGGATCCATTCGGCGACACGCCTACTGCTCTTTTCTGTTGCCGACTTGATTTTCTCCTTCAGGTCTTTGCACACTGAAACTTTAGGCGAGATCATGGCCTTTTGGTGACTCGCCCAATGGGTTAGACGATCATCAGGCCTTCTTTTCTTCGTTCTTTCATCTTCCTTTTTTCTTTTTGCTCATTAGTGTCCAAGTTTTGTTCCTCAATCCAAATACCTAAAAAATCAAGGATTTACATAAGTTATTGGCGCAAAATATGCATTTGAGGACACTAAATATATTAAAATAAAGCCCTAAATGAGTTCAAATCTTGGACTCATCAGCAACCACCCCACTCATGAGTTAGAGTTAGCAACGGTAGTTTTTGAACTTACGATCTAAGGGCACTACATGTATGGAGTTTGTTGTGAGATCTACACTGATCACAAGAGTCTTCGGTATATTATGAGCCAAATGGACCTTAATTTGAGGTAGTGTCGATGGATTGAGCTTTTGTAGGGCTATGACCTCTCTAATCTCTACCATACGGGCAAGACAAATGTAGTAGCGAACACCTTGAGTCGGAAGGGAGTAAGTATGGGTAATCTAGCCTTCTTATTTAATGTGAAGCAACCTTTAGATTTGGACATTCAGTCCTTAGGTAATAAGATAGTTTGATTGGATGTCTCAGACTCTAGGCGTGTTTTTGCCTATGTGGGAGTTCAGTCTTCATTTTTTATCAAATCCATAACCGACAATTTGAGGACGAGGCCTTGGTGGCACTTTGAGATCGGGTGTTACCGGGTGATTCCAGTCAGGTTACCTTGGATTCAGATAGGTTTTTTGAGGTTTGTGGGCCGTATTTATTTCTTGAGAGTTGGGAGTTTTATTAAGTTAATACTTCAGAAGGCCCATGATTCTGGATATTATGTTCATCTAAGCAGTGCAAAGATGTAAAGTGACTTGAGGCAGCATTACTGGTGGTCCAATATGAGGAAATATATTGCTGACTATGTGTCTCATTGCCTTAGTTGCCAGAAGGTGAAGGCCGAGCACTTGAGACCCGGTGGTAAGTTTCAGAGACTACCCATTTCGGAGTGGAAATGGGATCGCATCACCGTGGACTTCGTGGTAGGGTTGCCTCAGACTTCCAGAGATGTTGATAGCATTTGGGTCATTGTTGATCGATTGACCAAATCAACACACTTCCTCCCAATTCATTCTTCATTTAGTGCCGAGAGGTTAGCTCGTATCTACATTGCATAAGTGGTTCATCTTCATGGTGTGCCTATCTCTATTATATCAGATCAGGGTGCTCAATTTACTTCTAGCTTTTGGAGGACTTTTTGGGATGAGTTGGGTACTTGTGTTGATCTTAGCACAACCTTCCACCCACAAACAGTTATTCAGTTGGAACGTACTATTCAAGTTCTTGAGTACATCTTATAAGTTTGTGTTTTGGAGTTCGGAGGTTAATAGGATCAGTTCTTGCCTTTGGCAGAGTTTGCGTACAATAATAACTACCATTCTAGCATCCAGATGGCCACGTTTGAGGCCTTATATGGAGAGCGTTGTCGCTTTTCGATTGGTTGGTTTGAGTCTAGACCACATGGTAAAAACTTAATTTAAGAGGCTTTGGAGCAGGTGAGGGTGATTCAGGATAGGCTTCGGATAGCTCAGAGTAGGCACATGAGTTATGTTAATCGTAGGCGGTGACCATTGCGGTTTTAAGTTGGTGATAGAGTTTTCCTCTGTGTGTTTCCCATGAAGGGCGTGATGAGATTTGGGTGGTGAGGTAAGCTTAGCCCTAGTTATATTAGGCCTTTTAAGATCCTCCGGATAATTGGAGAGGTTGCTTATGCATTAGCTTTTCCTCTGATGTTCTCAACTATCCACCCAGTCTTTCATGTTTTAATGCTACCCTGGTATGTTCCTGATGAGTCACATGTGCTTCAGTATGATGCGGTTAAGTTGGATGATTGCTTGACCTTTGTGGAGGAGTGTGTTGCAATTCCTGCCAAAGATGTACGATGGTTATATTCGAGAGCCATTCATGTGGCTTAGATTCGTTGGAGGCATCGTCCAGTTAAGTAGGCTACCTGGGAGACCGAGTATGAGATGCGAGAGCAGTTTCCTGGCTTGTTTGAGCCTTCAGGTAATTCTTGACACTTACTTTTATGGACAAAAGTCCTTTTTAGTAGTGGATATTGTAATAACCTTCAAGTCATTTCTGCGTTTATGCCTAGTGTTTGTCGTGTAGAGCTTTCCTATTGGGACCTTAAGTCATTTATGACTTGCTGGGACTGAAAGTTGGGTCACCTAGTCTTTCGTTTGGGTTTTATGCGAGTTTTAATGTTTTGGGAGCTTCTGAACATTGAACAGTCATTTTTGAATAAAAGTTCAGGAAGATGACCTCAGAATCCAATTCTAATGATTCCATCAGCTCTAAAAGGGTTATTTTAGGCTAGAAACATAGTCGGCATGACTCTTGAGGCTTTCATTGCTAGTCTGTGCGATTAAGCATTTTAACTTTTAAGTTGAAGCCTAAGTTTGACCTTAATCAACATTTTGAGTAAAAGTGCTTGGACGAGAATTTCGTCAGCAACTGATGCTTCCAGGCTAATTTTAAGGCCCCTCATGGATTTTGGCTCAAAAAAAAAATCAGGTGTGGGACCCAATTTCTATTGAAACGACCTCGAATAGGAATTTTAATGGTCCGTTGAGTCCAGAAAGTCATTTCTGATGGGGTAACATAGTTTGTTTGCACGTGTCCCAAATGAATCCTAGGCACCCCATTGAAGTTTGGAGGCCCAAGCCCTTTAATGTGAGTTGTTGCGTCACGGTCATGAATAGATACTGCCCTGGGTCTCGCGTTTGCGTGAAGTTGGCCGCAGTCGCGACTCACTACCAACCAGGCCTCTTTATTCAAAGCTGGTCGGGAGGCAACCATTGCCCTTTTAATATTTTACTAATTTTTCCCTCTTGTTAATTATGATTTGGGTGATTCGAAGTGACATGTACTTGTAATGGTCGTAGCTATGGGTAGAGTTATTGGATTATTTCGGTGGTGCTCTGTTCGAGATGAATATATCTGGTAAGCTAGTTACCCTTCCCTTTGATTTGAGTTTTTGTTGTGTTAGCCAATTTTTTAGCCGCGAATTGTGTCCTATTTTGGTATACAAGTTCAAGGCATGATTTAGGACCTTTTAATAGAGTCAATTCTATAATTTTCAGCATGGATTCCTCGATTCCCATTTGACTCTAAGAATTGGTCTATCTCTATTTTTGGTGAGTTTTGTGTGTAAACGACTGTATTGATGTTGTGATCCTATTTTTGTATTGACGCGCGCGATCGGCCTACATGTAGGCTACGACTTTCTTTCTAATTAGATTGAGCATGAATGTGTAAATTCATGATGATGAGTGTGAATTGGAGGTGGGTACCTAGTTATTCCTTCTTTTATTGCTAGAGACCATGATTTAAGGTTGATTTCCAATGTTTCAAGGGTAGTACCATGTTGGCATAGGATTGTATGTGTGTTGTAGCATGCTATGTGATTTACTTATTTTAAAAGCATGTTTTGGCCTTAGTCTAGGATATACTAGTGTTGCCTTAGACCCATGCACCTTGTGACTTTAGTATGTCTTTGACACCGCTCGGATGGACTAGGTCTTTGTAGATTGGGATAGCAAACCTGGGTTTGATAGTATGAGCCTTAGCTTAGGCATTTGCGCTGCTTGGTAGCCTTTCTGTTTCCTCTCTCTAATTTTGTGGCTCAAATGCATTACTGGAGATTGTGGGTTTTCTTGGGATTGGAGGGCTTCTAGCTTGGATCTTTTTATGAAATCATTAAGGGTGGACGTCGATCCACAGTGGCTTGGAGCCTACTTGAGATCCTCTTCAGAGTCGTTACACCCCGGGCACTCTTGCTAACTAGGCGACTGACACCCCTAGGAGTGGGATGGATGGTTGGATGACCTGGATATCTGAGATCCTCTTTGGAGTTGAAAGGACCCGAGGCACTCTTTCTAGCGGGGTGATTGACACCCCCGGGAGTGGATTGTATGGCTGGCAGGACTGGGAGTTAACTGGTGGAGTTGATTGTCACTCTAGCTAGCTGGGCTGGGAGTTGACTGGTTCTTTGATTCAGATATGTATTACTCTTCTGTCTTGTAGACTTAACTATTTTGTGTACATGTTGGGTTTATGGGGGGGGGGGGGGGTCCGTTCGAGTTTAATTTAAACTTAATTTAAACTTGCACACGAGTGTACATTCTAGGCTTATAGGTCCGGTTAGGTTTAGTTTAGTTGTACTTAGATTTACTTTCAATATGCTCGTATACCTTCTTTTCTTATCCGCTTTGGCCTATCTTTGTGTCTAGATTCTACCTTATCAGATTGTCATTACCTTTCTTGCTCGGTTAGCCTATGATGCCTACCGATTACCTTGCCTTGGTACTTATGCTACACTTTGCATATTTCCGTGATGCAGGTACTAGTACATGTACATGTGGTGATCATTCATGCCATCTTTTTAAGCTTGTGGATATCAGAGACAAAGGTGAGTTCTTGGCGTTTTGGATCAACCTTTCTCCTTCTATACATATGTTAGCTTATCTTTTGTCATTTAGACGGCTTGTTGTGGTCCATTTTTGGGTCTTGTATTTGTCTTGTTAGACAACTTTGTACTTGTGACTTCCAGGTTCTGGGAGGGTTTCCTTTGTATATAGTTTTTGGTTTGCTTTCTGCTTCTGTCTTTTCTTATTGTTAAGTGTTATATTCTGTTTAGTTCTACCCTTGTACTCACTACTTGTCGTTCTTGAAATAGGTCGACTTAACTACTGGTGGGTTTGAGTAGGTACCATCATGACTCGGAGAGTTGGGTCGTGACAAGTAGGATGGACCGGCGAGCTCAAAGCTCCCGCCATGAGCGCAGTGGTGGAACAACAACAAACAACAATCAAAAGCTCTTGAAGTTTGGCGCAAACCAACAACGAGCTCTAAGCTCTAATACCAGTGAACCCAACTCAAATCCAACACCACACCAACAAATTTGAATCAAACATAACTAGAACCACCCCTTCTCTCTCTTCCTCGCCCAACCAGAACAAAACTCAAGCTCCAAAGGTAACACAAATCTATCCTCCCTTTGTTTTCTCTTTTTGTAGTTATTTATTTATTCCTTTTTTTTTACTTTTTACTTACATGTCTACCTTGTCTCTTCCATATATATATATATATAATTGTTGTGGTGGGTTGCTATTAATTTTTTTATCTTTGATGATAGTGTCTCTATTATTTCTCTCTAATCGTGATTATTGATTATTATTTGTGTTTAGGTTTAATTATTTTAATGTTTGTTAAAGAACTGTAATAACTTTCTTTTAATTTAAATATATTCCATTAACAATTTAGTTTTATAGTCATTTGGTTATTATTGAAATGTTGTTCTTAATTTGGATTGATCAGTTATATTGCTAAATTTAACCAAGAATTCGTTAAGTTTTGTTGGATATCATTTTCTTAAAAAAAAATTAATAGTTTAAGTTTAATGCAAAAATCTCTCCGTCGGTTTTCGTGGCCTCTCCATTTAAAAAGATAGAAATTTAGTTTAAGTTCATATGTCTTATATGTTAAAATTAGCCAATGAATAAATAATCGTTGATTTCCAAGGCCTCTCATTTTACAAGACGAATTTTTATTTTTAAGTTATTATTTGATTTATTTATTTTTATTCATATTTATTTATTATTAACACGTTTACTAAGTGTCTTTATAGGTATCAGAGTTGCTTTTCGAGGAAGCAATTCGAATGAAGTTTGAATAATGTTTTTGATTCATTACTGTGTATATTAATAACGTTAGACAAATCTTATGTCGTTTCTTATATTATTATTTTATTTTATATTTGTGTATATCACATGTTTATTATACTTGTATATTATTTTTATCTCCTCCTCAATTTAAAAAATTGATTTCAATCGGGACCCACAGTTGTTGATTTTGAAGAATGCCTAATACCTTTCCTTCGTAATCACTTGAACCCTTACCTAGAATCTATTGATTTCATAGACATTTTTTTTAATTAATTGATTTCCTAGTTTTTTCTTAAAATTTGGTGGCAACTTTCTTAAAATTCTTTATTCTTTAAATTCTTTTAAAATTTAATTAATTACTCATTATTTTTTGTGAGTCACCACGACGTTGCACTTTAAGGGATTTCAACAGAATGACGATTTCGCTGGGGATATAGAAGTTCTAACCATTATGAGTTCATTTTTTCAAATCGAGGAGACATTTATTTTATTTTCTTATACATTGACCTTGTATATTTTATTGATTACTTGTATATTGAACTTATTATTCATTCATTATTTGTTTAAATTATATATATATATTCATTGCATTCATGATTTATCTTCCACCAATTGAAACTTATTTTTGTAAGTCTAAATGATGGTTATGCGGGTCTTAGCCATTGTATCCAAATTATTTATTAGGGGTACCCTGACGAAGTGAGTTGGCCACTCGATGGTCAACAGTTGTTAACTTCCCCCAATCCGAGTAGTCCACTTGGGTCACTGGTTACTTTCAAATAAAGTCCCCTCTTAATCACCTGGTTTTAGAACATTTTAGTCTCAGTCTTATCTCTATTCAAGTCATAATTTGTTGGAACTACATTTGACCTGATTCTTACTTCAACATGATACATAGGTGCCATAACGGGTCGGTCATGTTCCACATAAAATTTTCATTATTTCAAAATGGAAACTAGGACAAAATTTTTTGAGCTCTCCAAGAATTTCACAAACCTTGTCGTTACTTACGTACATTTGAGGTACCATTTGAATCCATAAGAATTACCTCGAAGTCAATCTCAGTTGAATTGTGAGAAATTTTTATGCAACACCATTGTTGGCGCTAACTAAAGTCAAAACATGTTTCATTGTTCAAGAAAATAAAAATGGGTTGACACCCACTTTTCAATGTTTGTCCAAAGTAATTTTGTGGACCGTTTCATTCTTAAAATTGTATTTTTAGATCGTCATACCCTTCAAAATGGCATCTTTTTAAATTTTGGTCGTCATACCTTTCGAAATGACATTTTTTAAAGGGAAAACAACATTTTTAGTCCCTGTGTTATTGCGTATTCCACTTTTAGTCCCTGTGATATTTGACTGTGCACATTTAACCTTGAATTAACTAAATTGAGCGATTTTGATCTCATTACTAGGAAAGGTTAACTTTATTAACATGTCACTTATTAACAGAAAGGGCAATTCTGGTACTATTAGCTAAAATACTTAACAAAAACCTAATTGTACAAAAATTTAGAAGTATTTATGTCGCATCCTTGCCTCATAACCATCTATTTTCTTCCTCTCTTCTTCCATTTTGATGCAAATTAACGGGTTGATCCATGAATAATTGAGAGCCTTCGTATATGTTGGCTCATGATAACTTCTCTTTCGCTGTGTTTTCTCTTGTGTGAGAGCAATTCTAAGACATTTAAAGTTTGCTCACTATACCTGCTGTAAAAGAAAAAGGATGACAATGAAATTGCGTTATAATAGTGAACTACAACTCACACCATGTAAGTACTCTATCTAGTTAATTAGACTATAACTTTAATATTGATTGATGAACATAAACATTAAATATTGATATGGCAAATCAAAGCATAAATACATACTAGATGAATATGCATTATAACTTTTTAGAAGTATTCATGTGTTTATATTAATATATCTTGTACTGCTATTACAAGACAAGTTGACAATTCCTTCTTTAAGGACTTCACTGGTAAAATGACTTGATTATTCAAATTCAACAAAAAATTGAACTTGCAAGACTAGTTACATTTTGTCGTTGGATTTGTATGCTTTTTTTTGTATTTTTTGTATTGGTGATATTTTTTATAGTAACACTAAATATCATATTTTTTCTCATAATAGATGAAAATTCAGAAATGTACACTCTTAAATTGCACTATATGGGACAGTGGGTGTTCGAGCCGGAGATGAACTACGTTGGTGGACAAATAGCCTACTATGACTATTGTAAGGGAGGTGAAAATTCTATCATTCAAATGAGACAGTGTATGAAAAAGTTAAAAGTCGATGATAGAAAATTGAAATTTTGGTTTAAGTTTGGGCCTTATTTTGAAATAAGCTTAAGACTTTTGTCAACTGATATAGATATATATAATCTTATCCACGAAATTCCTGACAGTAAAGAGGTGGATATATTTGTGGAGCACACAGATGAATATCAATGGACCTATGATGTGGCTAATATTGAAGGGGCTCAATTTCAAAGTGAAGAGAGCTTGGTAGATGTTGATGTAATAGAGGAAAGTGATTCCACAAGTGAAGAATGTGAGTCATTTCATGACTCTAATTATTCCATGGAAGGAGAGATTACATGATTTTTGATAAAATTATAGACTCTACTTGTCACGACCCAAGCCTAGGGCCTAGACGTGACCGGCGAATGGGGAACCCGAAGGAACCCCAAACAAGCCTCATAGCATATCATTACACATTCTTGGTCGCAGAAGCAATTAAAATGACCATAAGCGATAAGCATAATCAAAGGGGGAAATCGGGACTAAGGGAACAAGAGAAACAAAAATAAGAATGATACAAAAATACCATAGATGAGTCAAGCTCAAGCATAATACACAACTTGT
>JAJOOF010005053.1:0-20865 GCA_029582545.1 Solanum lignicaule
TTTTAGCTAATAAAAAATGCTTAAGTTTTCAAATTTCAAGTTTCAAGTTTCAAATTTCAAATTTGAGAAGTTCAAATTTGTATTTTAAATATTTTAAAGTAATTTAAACTTGAAATTTCAAATGTCAAATTACAATTTTTAAATTAAGTATTTTAAAGTTAGTTTAGTATATATGTAAATATGTATGTATATATTAAAATTAAAATGCAAGACAATAGTTGTATAAAAAAGACTTGAATAAAGCCTTCAAATTTATTCAATAAAATCTAATTGCAACTTAGAACTTAGAAGTTACAATCTACAAATATTAGTGGAGTAACTAATCTACGCAGCCACCTTCTAGGAAGGGTTCTGTTTCAATAAGTTCTCATATGTAAAACTAATATTTGTTACAAATATTAGAGGAGTAACTAATTTACGCAGCCACCTTCTAGGAAGGGTTCTTTTTTAATTAGTTCTCGGATGTAATCTAGTATTCTCCTTTAAAATCCAATTCTAATTGTCGTATCATATCGACGGTAACATCCTCCGGTGTTGACAAACTTACTAGAAACTCTTGTGACTCTAATTCATCGTCACTAGATCCAATTACCGCATTAATCCAAGCTTCTTGTTTGGAACTTAACTTTGGCAAATTATAATTCCTCCTCTCGGTGTTGATCCAGTCTCTAAATAAAACTGATGTTTTCGAACTTTCTTCCGCCAATGAATGTCTATGATCGCCAAGTTGAAACCTTGCCGCACTAAAATCAGCCTCCGATGCAACTGATGAAGCTTGAATAGCTAGAACATCATGAACCATTTTGCTCAAAATTGGAAATGCAACGCTTCACCTTCTCCACCATGCTAATATTTCTACATTGCCATCGTCGTCGTCTACTGTTTCTAAAGATTGATTAAGAAATTCTTCAAAATCCTCACGGTTAGTAGAATTAAGACCAAGAAAACCTCGCATAAAACTATTAATTCGATCTTTACTCTGAGGATTAGAAGTTTGACCAACTTCTCCTTAAGTATTTCCTATAGTTCTATATTTTTCATACAAAATTTTTGCTTCTACTTTTATGCTAGACTTACACATTTCACAAGTTGAAATTTCTATAGTATCATAAAAAATTTCAACAAGTCCATGCACACCTCGTAATTTATATTGAGGGTTAAGTAAAGTAGCATTTAAATAAATTTGAGGAATAGGAAAAAAAAAATTAAAATTTTCAATCATACCTTCAATTGCAACTCTAAATTTTTCAATTTTTTTGTATTTAGAAAATTGAATTGTAATAGCACAAATATTTATTAATACTGATGAAATAGTAGGATATTAAATTCCAGAAAACATGATTGTAGCATCATAAAAAATGTCTTAAAAATTCTAATAGTTCATTAGTTTCTTCCCAATCTTCTTCACAAATTCTATCTAATGGGTTAGCATTATGAGCATTAAACACCATTTGTATGGGTCCTTTATATTCGTAAGCAACTAAAAGTATTTCGTAAAAAGAATTTCACCTTGTTTTAATATGTCTTGGAATTTTTCTTGGTGGCAAATCACATAGTACACAATGCTCATTAAATTCCATAATTCTAGCAGCTAATGAGCATAAAAAATCCTGACAACAACATATTCAATTTTCATACAACCACAATCAAATAATCAAATACCATCTTGTACAACTAAATTTAATACATGTGCAACACATCTAACATGACAAGCATTAACATCAATTGGACATAATCTAGTTTTTAACATACTAGCGGCGTTTGTATTATTAGATGCATTATCTAATGCGACAGACATTACTTTATCTATAAGCATGTAATAATCTAAAACACTCAAAATATTTGAAGCTAAATATGCATCAGTTTTTTTCTCTACGCATTCTTTATAACTTAAGATTCTTTTTTGCAAATTTCAGTTATGATCAATCCAGTGTCTTGTAATAGTTAAATAATCATGTCCATTAACACTACGACCCATGTCTGAAGTTATAGACATTCTACAATCTAATATGCTTAACAAACAACGAAGATATTGACAATGTTTACCTTGATATAAAAAAAACATCAATTTTAACATTATTTCTTGAAAAAATTTTAAAAGAAGGATTATAAGTTTGTTGAATATATTCAATAAAGCCGGGATGTGAAGGAACACTATTAGGCAAACCACAAACAGAAACCATTTAAGCTAAATTTTCGCAATCTCTTTCCTTATTATATTTACATTGTGTTAGTGGACCACTAGGGTTAGAAGGATCTAATGTTCCTTGAACCATGTTAGAAGCCCCTACCGATTCATTGACGTTAATATCAACATCATTAACTGGAATTCCTTTTTTTTCTATTGGCTAATGGTTTAGCTTCTTTATATTGAATCGACACACAAGATAACAAATGTTTATTTAAGCCCCCTGTCCCACCTTGACCTCCACCTTGTTTATGTTTAAAAGGTTGCTTACACTTATTAAAAATAGCAATAGAGTTTTCCTTATCGAAAGTCATAAATTGCCACATAATAGAAGTTTTAAGGCGTTAATACTTCATCTTCTCCCGAAACAACTTCTACTTCTTCACCTGAATTTTCATCAAGATTAGGATTAATATTACCATAACGTCTTTCTAAAATTTCATGATCGAGTTGAACATTTGAATCAATAACATAAGAAGTATCATCAACATAAGTAGAATCATTTGTATTAAATCTAACTCTAGACATTGATTTAGAAAAAGTACCACCACATTTACTCTTTTTTTTTTCTTACTACTTTTTTATTAAAATTAAATAATTTACTAATGCCACTTGGCTCTCTTTTCCTTTACCGATATTTTTTTTGCTAGAACTCATATTTAATTATATATAAAGTGTAATATAAAAATAATAATAACACAAAAATTAATGACGAAAAATAAAATATAAATATTATGAAACGAATGTACCAAACGTCTGCGTTAATAGCAGACGTTATAACCGATTTTTGAAGCTTGTAGTTTGTTGTAATTTGTAATTTGTAATTTGGAACTCCAATACTTGATAGCAAATATGAGAATTATATATATTATGATATAATATGAAAATTTAGAATTGAAATATATGTATTATGATATAATATGAGACCTAAATGAAATAAAAAATTAAGACTTAAGATTGAGAGGATATAGAAAATAGATGAGAGAATAGATGATTTTGTAAGAAATAATAAGGGATAGAGGGGTATTTATAATATTTAAAATGGGTTAAAGTGTATTTATGATAACTTGAGGGTTTAAATTAAAGTATTAAAAGTAGGGGATAGTAGAGGTGTTGGGGAAGTGAAAAAGGTGAATAAATCCGTTGGGGGGCCCACTAGCCATTGCCCCAACGGTCCCCAACGGATATAATTCAAAAAATAAAAATAGGAGATCCCGCGAAACCAGTCGGTTCAGCCGGACCGGGTCGAACGGGACCAAAGGGTGAATCGGCCCCTAACCGATCCCTTATCCCAAAGTCCCTCCAACCCGCATAATCATACGGGACCGGGTCTGGCGAGACGGGCCTCGAGCCGGTCACGGGCCAGGGAGGGCCGACTCGATCCCCTTGTCAGCCCTAGATGTAAGTGGCTGTTAAAATGCACTCCCCCAGTATTTTGTTGGCAACTTGGACTGAAATAAAAGTGCCCTTGGAGTTTCAAGAAAATATTTGTGTTTCCTTTCCATCACACCATTTTGTTGTGGTGTGTGTGGGAATGTTTTCTGATGTGTGATGCCTTTGGATTGAAAGAAAGAGTTGGTTTCATTATTGGAAAATTCTAACCCATTGTCTGATCTAATAGTATTTATTGAGGTTTGAAATTGGTTTTCTACCATAGATATGAAGGTTTTGACTACATGTAGAGCATTGCTTTTTCTACTTAGCAGGTGTGTCCATGTAGCCCTACTATGATAATCTACTATAGTAATGAAGTAGTTGAAGTTATCATATGTTTTGATGTGATATGGACCCCATAGATCTATATGTATTAAATCAAAGCATTTGGTGGAGGTAGTTGTTCTAAGGGGAAATGGTAGTCTAGATTGTCTTGCCATGGGGTAAATTGGACAGAAAAAAGGTTGTTTTGGGGAAAACTGAACTGGTATTGAAGTGATCTTTTTCATCTTAATAAAGAGAACATGGCCTAGTCTATAATGCCAAAGCAGGTCAACAGTATCATCATGAGACATTGATGAGGAATGAACAACATAATTAACAATAGTACTATCATGAGACATGAAAGAATTAGGAACAATAGAACTGTCTTTATTAGCAGTAAGTGAATTTGTTACATCATAAGAAGGACATCATGAATGAAAATAAAACTGCACTATGGGTTGTTTACATTGGACATTGAAGAAAAACAAGAATTAATGTTGTTGTTCATTTGTAGACAGTGTGAGCACAGAAAGTATAAGACATCATAGACTCTGCCAATCTCCAGAGGCTTCCTCAGTGAACACAAAGAATCAGTAAAGGAGGTGATACACTTAAGGTGAGTAGCTAAGGAACTGATAGAGATGAGATTGTACTTGAAAGTAGGTATGAAAAGGACATTGGATAAGGTAATTACTGGAGACAATATCACAGTTCCAACTTGATTTACTTTAACTTTATATCCATTTGGTAAATTGACAAGTATGGGGTATGGTAATGTAGTGAGCTTGGTGAAATGAAATTATCAAAGGTTATGTGGTGTGTTGCCCCCGAGTCCAAGATCCACAAATCAGCTTTAGCTTTGAGACATTCACACGAAAGTTTATCAAAGTTAATAGAAGAGTTACAAGCTATTATACCTGCGAAGTTGACAGCTCCACTTGTGCAATGTGGCTCAGTGAATGTATCATTCATGTTGCCTCCTTGAAAATGGTGTAGCATGTTGACTAAGTGATGGTATTGTTCTGTGGATAAGGTACTTAAAGGCTCATTCTGAAGAGTCTGGTTAGTGTCATTCCTCTCCTTCGAACCAGACTCAGATAATTCTTTATGCACATTAGCAGCAATTTATTTTCCTTTATAGCCTCTATAGTTTGAGTTGGAGTTGTAATTTGAGTTCCTGGGTAGGTGATGATTATCATTAGGACCAAGATTGGGTTTGTTGGGATATCCATGAAACTTTTAGAATTTGTCCTTGGTGTGGCCTAGCCTCTTATAGTAATCACAGAAATGTCGTTGCCTTACATTGCCATTCTGTGTGTAATTGGTTTGGAATCCTCGAGTAGACAAAGGACCAGCAGTATTTTTACATTGTCCATTGAAGGTGCTGGCATACAGTGAAGAGGACTTGTGAAAGGCCGGCTATTGGGTTTGAATTCTCTTTGTTTCTCTTCCTAAATGAGGAGAGCAAATTCCTGACCCATGGAAGGCAGTGGTTTCATCATAAGTATACTTCCTCGAATGATCGTGTAGACCTCATTCAGACCCATAAGGAACTGAATCAGTCGCCTCTTTTGCTCAGCCTTGTGCATAGTGGCCTTGGTTCCACAATTGCAAAGACAGTTGCACTGTTTTTTAACACTCAATGTGTTGAGTTCCTCCCAGAGTTTCTTCATCCCAGTGTAGTAAGAAGTGATATCCAGATTAGCTTGGATGAGATCATTAATATCCTTTTGGATTTGAAATAGCTTTGCTCCATTGGTTTGTTCAAACGATCCTGCAGCTCACTCCATAATTCCAGTGAATCAAACACATACTCAACACTGTCTGCAATGCATTGTATCAATTTATGCGGAAATTTGTAATTTTGAGATTATTATTTTCTTGATTGATTTGTGCTTGCCTAGAAGTATATTTGATTAGAGATATATTGTTGTATGTAGCAGCAAAATAAAATCTTTATTAGATAATTAAGTCTATCAATATTGAGACCAATTTCAACTTTCACAATCTTTTTATATTGACTAATACATCCTTAAATTCTTTCTTTTCTGACAAATGCACCCAATAATTGATTAAATATATATATATATGGAGATATTTGAGGTACACAAAGTTATACAAGAAAGAAACATGAAGCTTCAATAAGCCTACTATTTCTAACAAATATATCTTGCAAAAGAATCTGTTCATAATTTGGGCATTTCTCCTTTATCGTCTCAATACAAAATCCTTTAATTTTATCTACATTCCCAGCAATACCTGGGAACAGAATCATGGGGAACCAAGAAAGGTGAAATGGTGAAACCTGGAAAAAAAAATCCGAACAAACGAAAGAAAACTTAGTCTACAAAGAAAATATTGGCCAACAGTATATGAAAAAAAAATAGCAATTTTTCATCAATTTTTATCATGTATATCATTATTATTGTGACTACATTAACCAACTTGTTTTAATATCTTGTGGATCTATTTAAATTTATCTGATTCATAATTTAGTTTTAATTATCTTGGTTACTTCTAATTTAATTTTCTTTTTTAGTTTTCATCATGTCAAATTTGTCAAAGCTTGAGTTTGTGGCACATGATATTACTGGAAAGAATTATTTGCCATGGGTCCTTGATGTAGAAATTCACCTTGACGCTTAAGGTCTTGGTGATACTATTAAACAAGGAAATAAAACATCAAGTCAAGATAAGGCGAAGGCCATGATTTTTTTCGTCATCATCTACATGAAGAATTAAAAACTGAATATTTAACTGTGAAAAACCCTCTTGAATTATGGATTAACTTGAAGGATCGATATGACCACCTAAAACTTACAGTGTTACCAAAAGCTCGATATGAGTGGATACACCTTCGATTTCAAGATTTTAAAACTATAACTGAGTAAAATTCTGCTATTCATAAAGTGAGTTCTATATTAAAATTATGTGGATATACTATCACTGATGAAGACTTACTTGAGAAAACATTTTCCATTTTTCACGCTTCAAATGTGTTGTTACAACAACAATATTGTGAAAAAGGGTTTAAGAAATATTCTGAATTAATTAAATGCCTACTTGTGGCAGAGCAGGATAATACTTTGTTGATGAAAAATCATGAAGCCCGTCCTACTGGGTCTGCTCCATTCCCTGAAGTGAATGTTGTAGCAGTACATAATCAATCTGAATCAAGAAAGAATAATTACCATGGTCGTGATCGTGGTCGTGGACGAGGACGTGGTAGAGGACGAAATAACTATCGTCATTATGGTGGAAATAAACATGAGAATAATAAAGTTTCTCTAAATAATCCTTCTCGAGGTAGAATCAATATTTGTCACCGATGTAGTATGAAAGGTCATTGGGCACGTGAATGTCGTACGCCTGATCAATTTGTGAAACTTTATCAAGTTTCTCTCAAAAGAAAAGATAATAATGTGGATGCACACTTGACCTTTCAAAATGATGATAATGAAGCAGCCCCTTCAAATAAATATGATGATATTGAGGCAAATCTTACTTATAAAGATGATGATTTTGAAGGCCTCCCAAATATTACTCATTTTAAAGTTGAATACTTTTATGAGAATATTGATTGAAGAACTGATCATCTAACTGGGGATAAAATTATGAAAAAGAATAATTGTTATTTTCTATTATGTTTACTACTATGTTGTTCTTCCTAAATGTTTTTCTTAAGGCATTAAGTCTTACTAATTTCTACATTTTTAGTATAATTTCTTAAAGTTCTTATATTGTTAGTTTTTCACGTTCTTATAATATCTTTTATTTTTATGAAGAATATGAAAATTTCTCAGTCTTCAGTTGGATCCAAAATCAATCATGATGATATATATGTCTTATATATAGTGCCACAACACATACTATTTTAAGAGATAAGAAATATTTATCTTACTTGATTATGAAAGAAGCTAATGTTAATACAATATCTGGTAGTACAAAATTAATTGAAGGGTCTGAAAAAGCTAACTTAGTACTTATCGGAGGAACGAATTTGACAATCAATTATGAAGCATTATATTGTAGTAAGTCTCAAAGCAACTTATTAAGTTTCAAAGACATACGTCAAAATAACTATTATATTGAGACTATAAGTGATGGAAATAATGAATATCTTTATATTACTACAATGATGTCAGGTAAGAAGTTTATACTTGAAAAGTTACTTGTTGTTTCATCTGGCTTATACTACACAAGTATTAGCATGGTTGAAACACATGCCATAGTAAATAAAATGTTTACTCAATCAAATGATTTTATTATTTGGCATGACCGATTGGATCATCCCGGTTCTAATATGATGCACAAAATAATTGAGAGTTCACATGGACACTCTTTGAAGAACCATTAAATTCTTCAATTTAAGAAATTCTCTTGTGCTGCATGTTCTCAAGGCAAATTGATTATTAGACCATCAGTAATCAAAGTGGGAATCAAATCTCCAGCATTTTTGGAACGTATACATGGTGATATATGTGGGCCAATTCACCCATAATGTGGACCATTTAAATATTATATGGTTTTAATAGATGCATCTACAAGATTGTCACATGTGTGCTTATTATCAACTCGCAATGTGGCATTTGCAAGATTACTTGCTCAGATAATAAAGTTAAGAGCACAATTTCTAGATTATACAATTAAGAAAATTCATCTTGATAATGCTGGTGAGTTTACATCCTAAGCTTTTAATAATTATTGTATATCAACTGGGATAACAATTGAGCATCCAGTTGCTCATGTTCATACTCAAAATGGTCTAGCAGAATCATTGATTAAACGTCTCTAATTAATTGCTAGACCAATGCTTATGAGAACAAAGCTTCCCATTTCATTATGTGATCATGCTATTTTACATGCAGCAAGTCTTATGAGGATCAGACCGATAAGATATCATAAAGTCTCCCCATTACAATTGGCTTTTGGTCAGGAGCCGAACATTTTCCATCTAAGAATATTTGGATGTGCGGTACACGTTCCAATTGCTCCACCACAACGTACAAAGATAGGTCCGCAAAGAATATTAGGGATATATATTGGGTATGAATCTCCTATTATAAAATATTTAGAACCTATTACTGGAGATTTATTTACAGCAAGATTTGCTCATTGTATTTCGATGAATCAGTATACACAGCATTAGGGGGAGAAAATAAACAGTTGAAAAAGGAAATAGATTGGAATGCATTATCACTATCTCATTTAGATCCTCGTATAAATAAATGTGAACAAGAGGTTCAAAAGATAATCCATTTGCAAAATATTGCAAATCAACTGCCAGATGCATTCACTAACATATCAAGAGTTATTAAATCTCATATTCCAGCTGCTAATGCTCCAATTTGAGTTGACGTCCCAATAGGACAATTAATTAATACAAATGAGTCTAAATCACGCTTAAAACGTGGTAGACCAATCGGTTCCAAAGATAAAAAATCCTCGAAAAAGAAAAGGAGCTAACGATCAAGATGGTCATAATATGAAAGAACTTGCTCAAAAAAAGCAAGGAGACATAATAATTGATGAAACCTTGGAAGAGGTTCAGGCGCCTGAAAATAATGAAGAAATCTCAATCAACTATGTCTCATCAAGAAAAATATGGATCAGAAATGATATAATTGTCGATAATATTTTTGTTTATAATGTTGCTATAGAAATAATGCAACAAAATGAGGATCTTGAACCAAAATCTGTTGAGGAATGTAGACAGAGAAATGATTGGCCAAAATGGAAAGATGCAATTCAAGTTAAATTAGCTTCGCTTGAAAAATGTGAAGTTTCGGATCGATAATCCGAACACCTGAAGGTATAAATCCAGTGGGGGTACAAATGGGTCTTTATGCGAAAACGAAATGAGAAAAATGAAGTCGTAAGATATAAAGCACGACTTGTGGCACAAGGATTTTCGCAAAGACATGGTATTGATTATATGGAGACATATTCTCATGTGGTGGACGCAATCACGTTCAGGTATCTTATAAATCTGGCAGTTCATGAAAAACTTGACATGCATCTGATGGATGTCGTTACAGCCTATTAATATGGCTCACTAGAAAATGACATTTTTATGAAAATCATGAAGGATTAAAAATGCCTGAAGTATATAAAGATTCCCGGGAAAGTTGTTCAATAAAACTTCAAAAAAATTTATACGGATTGAAACAATCAGGATGCATGTGGTATAATCGCCTTAGCAAATATCTATTAAAAGAAGGGTATAAGAATGACCTAATTGGTCCTTGTGTATTTATTAAAAGGTCTGGATCTAAATTTGTCATTATAGTTGTATATGTTGATGACTTGAATATCACTGGAACTCACGAAGAGCTTTCAAAGGCAGTAGAATGTTTGAAAAAGGAATTTGAAATGAAAGACCTTGGAAAGACAAAATTTTGTCTTGGTCAACAAATTAAACATTTTACAAATGGAGTATTTATTCATCAATCAACATATACTAAGAATATTTTAAAGAGATTTTACATGGATAAAGCACATCCATTAAGTACCCCAATGATTGTGAGATCACTTGATATTAATAAAGATCCATTTCGACCTCATGATAATGACGAAGAACTTGTTGGTTCTGAAATATCATATCTTAGTGCAATTGGTGCATTGATATATCTTGCTAGTAATTCTCGACCAGATATATCTTTTTCTGTAAATTTATTAGCTAGATTTAGTTCTTCCCCAACACGAAGACATTGGAATGGTATTAAGCATATATTTAGATACCTTCAAGGGACCATTGATATGGGACTATTTTATTCAATCGAATCCGATTCACAATTAATTGGCTATGCAGATGCAAGATATTTGTCTGGCCCACATAAAGATCGATCTCAAACAGGTTATTTATTTACATGTGGAGGTATAGCTATATCATGGCATTCAACAAAACAAACTATGGTTGCTACTTCTTCAAATCATGCAGAGATTATAGTCATCCATGAAGCAAGTCGAATGTGTGTGGTTAAGATCAATAACCCAACACATCCAGAAAACATGTGATTTTTCTTTAAAAGGAGATGCCCCAACAACATTATATGAAGACAATGTTGCATGTATAGCTCAACTAAGAGAAGGATACATCAAAGGAGATAGAACAAAACATATTTCACCAAAATTCTTCTTTACTCACGATCTTCAAATGAATGGTGAAATAGATGTGCAACAAGTTCGTTCAACTGATAATTTAGCAGATATGTTTACTAAGGCATTGCCAACTTCTACATTTGAGAAACTGAGATACAAGATTGGAATGCGTCATCTTCGAGATATTAAGTGATATTTTCATCGCGGGAGTAAATACGCGTTGCACTCTTTTTTCCTTAATCAGGTTTTGTCCCACTGGATTTTCCTGAAAGGTTTTTGATAAGGCAGTAAATAATGTGTATTACAAACAGTTTTATGCACCTCTCTTTAATTTATACATGGACATCCAAGGGGGAACGTTATAAATAAATATATATATGTATATGTATGTCCATGGCCATGGCTCATTACTGTAGAAGACTCACTTCTCCAAGGAAGTGTTTCTCCTATAAAAGGGTAATACCCCTACAATAATACATATTGAAAGAAAAGGTATTACTTTCTTCCTTTCCCAGTTACTCTCTTCCTCTCTCTTTCTGTTCTTTTGTTACTCTTATATTTTTTCCTTATAATATATTAATATTTTATAATATATATATATATATATATATATGTATGTATGTGTGTGTGGATATCAGTCCGTGACTCATGAGTATCTTAATCATGAATACATACATGTATCCTGTCTATTACATTGATAAGTCTAGATCATCAAAGCTTTAAAGACTAATTTTGTAAGACTCCAAAACATGCATCACCATCACTCTAATTAATTAATACATGAAACTCTGAGGTGGGGTTAGATGAAATTAAAGAGGTAAGATTTAAGAAGAAAGAGCCAAATTAAATGAGTTGACTGTAAAAGGCCAAGAGGATCCATTACAAAGTTGTATAAACATGTATACAAGTTACAACAATGACAAGTCCAATAATAATTTTGGAGACAAAAGAATATATGTGGAAGCCATTTTCATTTTTTCTTTTGTTTTCGAGGGCTCGAGGCCAATAATGCTTCCAAATGAAGGTTGCAAGTATTGCTTTTCAACTTTTGTTCCCCTTTTGGCTTTTGGCTTTTGGCTTTTCATTTTCTTCCATGCTCCTCTTTGTTTTGTCCTTGTTACACTAACAATTTTTAGAATCTCTAAGCAAAAGTTAGTGTAGGAATTGAAAATTTGTGGGATAAGACGTGTTTAATTCTAGTTGAAATCTACAAGATTTATTCGATTTCAGTTAGAATTCTTGGAGGTTATTCTGCCCTAAACTCTAGCTCATGTCCCACAAATTTGTGAAATATTCACAAAGATCAATGAAGATCAATAAATTTCAAGGAGATCTATACCATCGAGAAATACGTCACTAACAACCTTTATGGAGAAATCTTAAGAGATCTTAGGAGAGAATTAGAGAGAATCTTAAGAGATCTTAGGAGAAAATAATCAAGAGATAAACATATTTGTACTCACAATGTTTATTAATTAATAAAGTGAAAATTACATTTTAAAATTTATGGCAAACAAGTTTTCAACTATACTAGAAACTAAAATCTGAACAATCACTTGTCCTTCGTTGCAAGTAAATTGCGCTTTTAAAATTTGGTTCCACCTTTAGCTTTTCGTCTTCTTCTTTTATTATGCTCATCTAAGTTATCTTATTAAGTATTAACAATTTAGAATTTAAAAGAACACATACTTTCTTAATCCTAACAGAAATAATCATGTGGTACAACTCAAAGGTGATTTGGTAATTTTTTTTTTCCTCAAATCAAAAGGTATTCTTTCAACTAGTATCATCTCAATTCATGTGGTATCGCTTTTCAAAATTTAGAGGGGTTATTTAAATGTTTTATAACTCTAACTAAGCCTTGTAAGGTAAGACCTAGCCCTCCTTGCTTGTATTTATTCTATTAATATCTTTTTATTTTTAATAAAAAGCCGCTAGACAGTCTGTCTAGTAGTAAAGTTGAAAGGAAAAAAAGCCTTGGAAGTTGGATTAGGATGCAGTGAGAACTTGCCCTTTTAAACTTTATTCACTTCTTTTATTCTAATTCTAAAATAAAATGACCATTTTATCAACATGAATAATTTCCAAATAAGACTGATAGTGTTCCAACCATGGTACCAATTCACACTACATTACACCTTTGCTTGAAAACTTTGGACTGGAAGGCAAGTGAAGATAACTCTCCTTGTCAAGCCTTAACTGTTACCCACATACTGCAATATCAAACATTATGAAGAGGGAATTTCCGCGATTACCGCCTTCGCACGTTCAATAATTATACATTTTTGTAAAGATACAACAATCTGCATACATAAACCACATTATTCTGCATCACGTCTAAATGTGGAACACTTATTTTTAGTCCAACCTGGAACAATTGACAATTTAATTTATAGATTTAAGAACCTTGAACATCTAAACCAAGAGATGGAGACTCTTCAAGCTTTTGGAGAGCTCCATCCAGACTGCAAACTTGAATGATGAATGTAACACTTGAAGTGCCAGAGGGAACTACAAGATCAGATACATAATATGCTTCAACTACCGCAACTCCCAGGTACTCCTGGACTAGTTGAAGTGATCCATTTGATTCTGCAATTGAGAGATCGGGTTGTTTCTTGACATAGATATTATACTTAGGGAAAGGGTGAGTCTTCCCGCCTTTCAATTTCCAAACAAGCTTGACATTGAGTTTCCTGGAGCCATTGGAATCGGAAGACGACCATTTAGTGAAGTTACCTTCAACAAGCCATGAAGTTGATGGTGGGAAGTCGGAATTCAGTGTCAAACTATTTATTGCAAGATGACCAAGCACTGCATGATATTCTGATGGAGAAAGCGCCATGGTTTTACCTTGACTTTCTGATTTGTGAACTTCAGGTCTTAATTTATAGCATACAGCATGGATTTTTGTTAACATGTATCCTTCCATTGCTATACTACTTTCTTGTATAACCCATGATGATTCACTCTCTAATTTAGTAACACGATGAGGCATTATAACATTGTCAAAATGTCTAACAAAACGACTCATAGTCAGCAAAGAATCACCCGAAGAAGCAAGTAATACTGATTTTTGCTCTGAAGCAGCAGAAGTGAACTCAAGAGACAAGCCCAACAGAGAGCTTCCATTTGATTTTACCTGCATTAAACCGTAGCAGAAAATAAATGAACAAGTACAACAAGGGAAACAACATACATGTATTCCATCACAACATGAACTTTTCATATTTCTGCAGAAGTTGGGCCATTTAGAGGGTAATAAATCTCAAGAAATGCACCAAGCAGGAGAGAAGGATGAGCCCATATGAAAAAAGGAGAGTAATTAGCTGGCAGCCCCTAGGGGTAGGATATTTTTTGGTAAGATCCTTAAGGGTAGAGATCGATAATTCAAAGTCAGTATTTTGGCATTGGCCACTTGAAAAAATAGAATAAATTCAACATTCTTAAGAAAATAAACTGTAAATTTTAATGTCCTAGAGCAAGGTAATGTATCTATTCTTGTGGAGTAAATTTTATTACAGGAGCCTGAGAACAACAACAGCACTACTCTCAGGTGAACATAAAACAACTGGCCTTAGTAGCATAATTCCCCTCCACAAGAGAGGTAACAAATCTTTCTAAAAGGATTTCTGTGGTTGGTGAAAATTATCAGTATGTCCTTGCAAGTGATAAGTAATACTTAAGAATTGCAACAACTATTATCCCAAAGAAAAAGATGACTTACAGAATATGTAAAATGAACAGGTGAATCTGCTAACTGAAGCTTCCCTTCAAACAACCTTGCTGAGAACTGAAAATCATCCTCAAGTGTTCCACTGAATGTTAGGTTCCCTCCTCCATTATAAGATGGCTCCTTGATACTGCCACATCCAAGCATAGGTCAAATCCAATGCAGATGACCAGTTCCCACATCAAATCATTGAACAGAAATGTACTCCAGCTAGAAACTATTATGAACAAAAGCATGCACATAAAACCCCAATATACACATACACACACACACACATATATATGAGAGAGAGAGAGGGAGGGAGGATATTTCGCTATCATAGCAAATGAACGTAGTAGCCTAGTACGTCAGCCATCTACCCACTTCTCTTTCCATTATCTACACCCCTAATTACCCTTGCCAATTCATTATTTGAAGGAAAAATTTTAAAATTAATTTTACATTCTCGCAGTTGTCTATTTTATCCATGTTCTTTGAGAATTCAGTTCAGTTGCATTGTTTTGTCTAAACTTTGGCTCGACCTGTCTCCGGTAGGTGTCTTAATTTGTGTTGCTGGGTCGGCACATTATTCTCATATGTTGATTGGTTATTTCTGGTGAGTTTTCAATTGGAAATTAAGGCTGCTTTTGCTGGTTAGTGAGCAGCTCCAATTTTTTCTTTAGGTGCTATCCATCTAGGTGCTAGTCTGCAGCAAGCGTTTTGTTTTTCAACTCTGGAGGTTAAGGTTCTGCTGAGTGATTGAGGCTATTTCGATTTTGGTTTAGCTGTTCCAATACTGTTTGTGATTGACAACTGGAACACCCAATGATCAACCATAGGCATGGATTTGGTGGAACATGAGCCATCATTAGAATTTAGAAGTGACAAGCAAGGAAGGTGAAAATGAAATCTAATGGTAGAGCAGGATATTTGTTTATATACAAATATATACAGGGTTTTGTAACCAACTACATGAAGTTAGTAGGTTAGCAATGTCCCAACCATTTTTAGTTCTCCAAAATGCCTGTATAATTTTCTGCAACACATTAAATGTTGGGACCTTTTTGTCTTTCACCAAAATCCTTCCATCCATTCTCACCCGAGATAAGACTCTGGCAAAGAACAATCTGAGCTTCATCTCCTAACGGATCCACAGAACTTTGTCCTAAAAATTTATTTTTTCAATCGGATAATCAGAAAATAATTGACATATGCTGGATTACAAATGCAACAGTAATGCGCTTTAAAGTCAAATATTAGTTTTGGCAGTTACTGATTTTCTTCATTATTCTGAATTGCAAGCTAAACCTCCATATGTTTAGCATGCAAGTTGAATTTAAAAGCATCCATTTTAGTCATTTGATGGTTCTCAAATACTGCCAAAGAGGTTCAAAATCAAAGCAATGCTTCCCTCTTTTCTGTTACTCTTAGACATGAAAGAGAAGGAAGAAAAGAGATAAAGAGGAAGGAGCAAAGTCACCGGGAGGAAAGAAATGAGGAGGAGCTTGATGGGGAAAGAAATAGACCAGAATGTGGAGAAAGAAACGGAGAGGGACTACTTGTCGGCGAAGAGGAAAAATAACTAGGGTGGCTTATTAAGAAGAGGATTCTAAGGTGTTTAGATTTTTTTTCTTGAAAAACCAAAAATTCCCTGTTGTTATAAGACAGGAATGTGTTTAAAAGGATAGGAAAAGGGAAATGGTAGAGAGAACCATCGTAGATTTAAGAGTTATGAGATGGACGGGTGCTGGGTGGGATTTGACTGTTATGAGGATTCAACTCTAAGAGGCATTCTTCCTTGTGATAAAAGCAAAATATATTTATAACACAGAAAAGGATAGGTATGCTGCTTATATATCCTTAACCTGCAAACATGAAAGTATCTCTGATTCCCTCCTGTTAAAGATGTGAAAGTCCTGTTTGCTTATGCTCTTCAATGAAACCAAAAGAAAAGAGAAATAACAGATGATTTTCCAGTGAGGAATTGTTAATAGGAGATTGGAGAATTGCAGGGACAAAAAACTTTCTGAAAGAAAAAAAAGGGGAAAAGTGATTTTTTCTGGGTTTGCTAAGAAGATGATAACTCCGGGTCCCAAAAGAAGGTGATTGGAAATGGAAAGATAGCTGGAGATTGGGGAAATATTTTTTGTTGAAAGGCAACACTCTGCCTCCTGTTAAAGAGAATGTGGGGACATTATGGAGAACTAAAAAGTGGGTGAACTGCTATAACCTACTAATAAATTTATGTAGCAGGACTGCAAAACCAGACAACTTTCACCTGAATTGCTGGTTAAATGCTCTAATGTTCGAGTTGCTGAACTGGTAGGCTTTATACATTCCCAATTAATAGGCATTTCTAAGATGCTTCACTGATAAACTATCAAAACAAAGGGCATGTTTGGTTATCTCAAATGAAGCTGTCACAAAATGCATTAGGTCTCAGAGAGAGACAATTTAAGGTGCACATATATCTCAAAATTTTATAATCTAGAACAGCATTGCAATGGAGGA
Source organism: Solanum lignicaule (assembly GCA_029582545.1). Taxonomy (NCBI): domain Eukaryota; kingdom Viridiplantae; phylum Streptophyta; class Magnoliopsida; order Solanales; family Solanaceae; genus Solanum; species Solanum lignicaule. The sequence continues at coordinate 17,211 of JAJOOF010005053.1, forward strand.
GGGCAAAGAGACACTACAGTTTACATGCGCTGGTGTCCAACTTTGTGCATTTTTACACATTTATGATGGCTTATGTAGAAAGATTTACATATTAAACCATTTTTCTCCACAATTCAAGTGTCAAATGCTTCAAATAAGACTTTAAATGTGACAGATCATCAGACTGAAATAAGGGACTACCACTGACAGAAAACAAACAAAGTTGGGAAGATCGAAAACTAAATGTAATAAGCGCAGAAACTTACTCAACAGCAACTTTTAGATTCCCTCCAGTTGATTCTCCAGAAAACTCCAAGAAAGGCTGAGAAGAATGTGTATATATTAGCAAGGGTGAGAAGTTTGTAAAAGGGAATGGATTATCTTAGTATAGAATCTAAGAGCTAAAATAACATCAGTATAGTCATAAACATATTAAGAATTACGTAGATTGCCAGCGATAACCCTTGTCAGATATTCAATTATTTTACTTCGTGGTGGTTAAAGAAGAATTTTCGCAAACAAAACTCAAGGATGATATTTCACAAGGTGAAGGCAAATTCAAGTAGGAAATATTAGCTGTGTTGTCAATTCTAGTCACTTACATTCGATTTAAACTTATAATCTTTCAAAAATTAATCTGAACAGAAAATCATATAGTTCAAGACATCCCCGTGAAACAGAATTTTGCTGACACTAACGACATGTGGAAGACAAGCATAACATGCCTCTGTAAAAGGTTTTCAGAAATTAATGAAACGGTCTGTATCTCCATATATTGTTGCCTAATTGCATGAATACTTTCTGGCCTTGCAGAAGTACTCCAAGCGAACATCTCAGAGACACCATTTACCATGGGAAACTTTGATGTCCAAATAAGCAGAGAGAAGGTTACAGAAACGTCTTTTGACGATAGCAGTCCTATTATGCAATACTAGAAAGTAAATGAGATGATATGAACATACATTAGCTGTAGGAACTGTACACCAGACAAATTAATGAAATTGTCGATAATGATTGTAACATGTAAAAATTGGAGTTCAATGCTTTGTTTTAGATCTTAGAGGACAATTACATTAAACAGAAAATTTCTCCAAAATTGGAACCAGAAGACAATAAGCTCGAAAAAACAACCGGATACCAGAAGACACCTGAAAGCTTTGGGAAGAAATGTTGTTCCAAGGAGTCTGTGACATTTGCTTTCCATCGACAGTAAACTGGTAACCATGACCCTGATGATGATAACATGGATGTTAGCGGACATTGCCACCTCATAGACTTTTTGAATTAGAAATCATTTTGATTGCCTTAGCCTTCTCCCTGTTATTCATAAACAGCCATAGAAGCACCTTTGGACCAAGATGGGGACCCTTTTGGGTATTGGGAATTGATTGCATCTTCCCATTAACTTTCAGTACTTGACAATTTTATCAGATACCCAATGCAAGTACACCTTTCTGCCTATGCATTTCATGGAGTCTTCAGCTTTAAGTTTCACACTGGACAATTTGAACATGCTTTTATCTGTGTTGCTAATCGAATTAATTAAAATACGATGACATACATAATTCCTTCCCTCTCCGACATGCAGGAACCACGGTAATAGCCTAGACTCTTCTTTTCACTCTTGAACCATCATTATTTGCTTCTTGAAATTCAGGTTAAACATGTTTCTAATAGAAGTACAAAAGTTGCTAAGCATACTGGTTGTACTTCTCTAAGTGAACTATTCAACAAAAAGTTTAACCATAACTAGTACTTCAGATAAGGATCATACGAAGTCAACCCACCTTAGATTTGTAGGAAGAAGATGCAAGCAATAAATCTGCATTTTATTTTGTAAAAAGACAAAGGAAACAGAAAACAAGATTATCAAAAACAAACAAGTTCAGAACATACCTGATCAAAATTTGAGTAGAACGGAAGAGTTCGGGGGTAATTTTGTGAAATATCCCATGATTTTTCTACAAGTGCCCACCAACTGCACGTTAAAGCATTTAATAATGATATGGTTAACAGCAAGCATATACTACTTTTTGATAACCAAAACGGGCAAGTGTAATCAATTGCAGATATGATAATGCAGCAGTATTTACAAAATCTGACAATATATTGATATTCAACAAGCTTTGAAACATACAATCAGGCTGTCCCATTTTATGTGACATAGTTTGATTGGACTAAGAAATCACTTTAAATTGCATATGATAGTGTAGTAATAGAAGAAAAGCATTGAATTGAGCTGTTGAAACTTTTGTTCACCAGGGAAACATCCTTCATGGCAAGAAACTCTAAATTACTTGAATGTAACTTCTATATAGTAGTTTCATTTCGGAAGTGCGTAATTTCTGAGACATTTAAATAAAATATGTCATATATATTTAAATTAAGAGACTTTCATTTTCAGCTTGGTTACTTAAAAATATTAAGAAATGGAGAGACTTCCATTTTTGCCTTGGCAATTTGAGTAATCTATTGGACCTCATCTTCCATATTGCTGGCAGGGTGGTTTATCATTTGCCAAGGAAAGACCAAACAAAGAAAAGGATATTTGCTTTTTCAAATAACTAAAAAATAATGAGAATATCCAAGTGGTGCAGAGGGCAGTCACAACATGAAAAGAAATTGAACCATGGAAATCAGGATATGGAAATATTTTGTGAATCTTAAATAATAATCTGAAAAGTAAGCTTTAGTGGAAATCTGTAAAGGCATTTTGTTAGAGTAAAGCATTTAAGAGATATTATGGCAGACAGTGCCGGACCGGTTCTGTGCAGTCTGAAAGTCAGGTAGTTGTTTTGTCTCATACACCCATCCAGGAGCAAATATGGCAGCTGACACATTATCCCTCTTAATAGCATCAAGTGCCAAATTTGTCTGCATAAAAAAGATAGTATCAGATAATTTTACAAGTGGATAGTTCTTTTTAACAGGTGGCCTAAGAAAACAAAAGTGGAAACACAGCCTATATAAAAGGTGAAACCAGTGATCTAGAGTGCGCTTTTAACAATGAAATGTGTTTTACAACCAACTGTCCAAACTAACTACTTGCTAAGAAAGACACTGATACTAAAATCTTACATTGGAGAATTAGCATCCTCCTTGCAGAACACTATTATATAAAGATCCCAAAATGGCTAAAAGAAGTTCTAAACAATCAGACAATGCAAGTGTCCTCTAACAAACTTGAAAGTGACACACATTGTTTAAGTCACTGAACTGGTTGAAATTGAAACTCACATATAAATGAAAATTTCACTTTGTCCATTATAGTAAGCATAAAACACACATTATATAAACACAAATTTTTATGTGTGCATATAGGAACCACTTTCCTGTGAAAAATACGAAAGTTTAGAGACGATATAATAAAGGAGAAAAAAGGAAACATGAAGAAAAGGTCTCCCAACTTTAGGTAAGAATTCGAAGATGCTTTGAGAAATAGATTAAAATGTGATGAGAATCTTTAAAGAAAATTCACATGATAGACACTTCATCAGGTAATTTTTTGGAAGCTCATTAGAATCATAGAACATGGTGAGTCCAGTACTTGTGTTAGAATGATGAGTAAGACTGATGCAGTCAATTTTGAATAATGCTGTAATAAAGAAGGTTGATGATTATTTATAACAGCTCTTAATTGCCTACTCACAGCATTATTATAACTGGTCCCAGTTTA
>JAJOOF010005054.1:0-30921 GCA_029582545.1 Solanum lignicaule
CAGGGGAATATTTGTATTGTATAATTATAAGTGTATAAGACGAATATATATGTATTTGCATGTGTATATACAATTTTCTTTCGCTTTATACAAACATAAATTATACATTATACAAACATAAATTTTACATTATATTGTATAATCTGTGTTTGTATAAAACGAGAAAGAGAGAAAGGCAAAAGAGAACTGGTAGGGGAATATTTTTATTGTATAATTATAAGTGTATAGGACGAATATATATGTATTTGCATGTGTATATATAATTTTCTCTCACTTTATACAAATAGAAACGCAATTTATACAATTTTGTTGTATAAAGCGAGAGAGGTGAGCACAGAGAGAGCGAGCGAGAAAGGGAGAGTGGCAAGCGAGAATTTGGAGGGAGAGAGGCGACTGGCAAACGTTTGCTACGGGGCGCAATTAAATCAAACAGTAGCTACTCCATTTATTTTAGATTATAAGTTTGTCGTAAAATTATCCCTTTAAAAATTTACCTATTAAAAAGAATCCAATAACATTTTTTTCAATTCGGTTTATGATAGGTTCAATTTTTTTTAACAATAAAAATCATTGAAAACGTACGATTGCAAAGTGGTGTGACAAGCCCTAAAAACTAGCAGGTGAGCCCATATGTTAAAGCAAGGAAAGAGCACAACATTTTCATATGAAATTGAATTTGTGAGGTTTGTTTGTTCGTTTGTTGTTTACATGAATCTCCGGCAATGAATAGGGCGGCGTTAATCAGCTCTCAGGTGAACCCTATTCACATAAGGGCCTCTCTTTTTCATTCCTCCCCAATCTTGGAACGCAGGAGACGCACTCATTGGGATTCTGTAAGAGTCTCTCTCTCTATTCTATGTGCAACAAGTTTGTATTTTGTAAACAACAAGCCAATTTTCATTTCTATTCTATATTTTCATCAAGTTTGCTCCTTTTTCTTGTTGTACAGGGAAAAAGTGCCAATAAAGGCTCATCAAGGGTAAATACGCTATGTTGCTTCAATTACATTTTTTATTTACCCTAAAATTTGTGTTTTCCTTCAGATTATGACTAGTGGAATTACATTTAATCTTGTAAAATAGCTATCTCCCTTTGGTTTGGTTAGGCTAATGAGTTGTTTGAAGTTTTGTTTCTTTTTTTTTTGAAGCTGTTTAAGTTTTATTTCTTCTTGACATGGAATTCAGCAAAATCCCCATGATAAACTAGCAAAAGCTTGTGTATTTTTAAACAAATTGGTAAAAACTTCGAAATATACTGTAAATAAAAAATTAAACAGAAAAAAAAATCCAGAATGCTTACTTTCTGTTTTACCTTGTTAGTGTTTCATGCATCACACAGATTCTTGAGTAGTTTAACATTCTGTGGTTAGCATGGATGGTTACTTGAGCATTTTTTGTATCTGAATTTTGGAGCCATCTCTGATTCATGTTTAACCTTGGAACTGTTGAACTATTAGTAATTTACAATAAATTATTTTATTTGTCTTTTCTTCTCATTGTACAACAACAACATACTCCGTGTAATCTTGCAAGTGCGGTTTGGGGAGGGTAGTGTGTACACAACCCTACCCCTGCCTTGTGAATATATAGAGGTTGTTTCCCATATAGCTTCAACTCAACTAGCGCATATCAAAAATCAAGTGTGTAAGCAAATACAATACTAAAGAAGTCATATTGACAAACAATGGAGAAGAGAACAATAACAACAACAAATAATAAGATAACTGGCACAAAGGAAACAACAAGTAATACTAAAATCAAAGAATAAGTTAATAGGAGAGTAATAATAACAATACTGATAAGGAGTCTAGACAATGCTTGACTACCTACTAGCTTTCTGCCTGTGAGGAATTTTGGAGAAGAATATTATTGAATTGTATATCTACATTATTATACAAAGACCCTATTTATAAACACTACAATACAATCCTTTACCAAATAGGATACTGTATACTATTCATATTCCTATTCTAAGTAGGATTGTATATACCTATTCCTATTCTAACACTACCTTAATACACGACCTCCAAATCTTTCTATTTAGGGTCATGTCCTCGATGAGCTGCAAGTTTGTCTTATCTTGTCTAATCACATCTCCCCAAAATTTCTTCAATTACCTCTACCTCTCTTCATACCCACCAAAGTCAACCTTTCACACCTTCTGTTGGGGCATCTCTGCATCTCTTCACATGTCCAATCTATCTTAGTCTCACTTCCCTCATCTCGTCACCACGGAGGCAACTCCTACCTTATCTTGGATTAGTGTTGTTAAAAGCGCTGAAGCGCCCGCTCTAAGTGAGAAGCAAGGTGAAGCGACAAATCATTTTGTCCCAATGTCAAAATGCATAGTAAAGGTCTTCTTAGTAGTGTTCTGTCTACATGATGTTTTGCTACTAAGTAGCTTTCGCAATCATCCTAGTACACCAAACCTAAAAATCAGCTACATGACATAAAACTTTCTTTTGTACTAGACTAAAGAGGATGGCAATAATACTCTTCCCTGCTGCTTGCGTTGACTCTTGGCTTTAGGTAACATAGTTTTCAGGGTGGGGTTTACCTAAGTCTAATAAATTAGTTTCAGGGTGGGGTTTACCAAAGTCTTATAAATCATTAGGCTGCTGTCTTAATGGGAATATAAGCTTTGAGTTGATTGGAGCTCATAGATTGAAAATGATAGTGTGTTTCTGGATGTCAAACGCAGATCTGTTCATGTTACTCACTGTCAAAAAAATTGTGCTCATCTTGTGATTAAACTGTGCAACATGGGCTCATTCTGTTGGAATCGCAGAGTTTCAGCCTATATGATGCAGTTTTTCTGGGTGTGTAGAAGCTAGAAAGATATTTTTGGTGTTGAATGATGTTTGCTTATGTTAGTTAAATATGTTCATGGTCCGGTTTGGGTTAGTTTTTGGTTAAAACCAAAATCAAACCAATTTAGTCAGTTTTTTAATTATTAAAACCAAAACCAAATATAATTCATATTCATTGGTTTGGTTCGGGGGTGTAAGAAACACAATGATATTTCACTCTTTCATTTTTTTCCTACAATTAAAAAAGAAATTTTCATCCCTTTCCACCTATAATCCGTTATTAACGTTTTATTGTGGTAGCTATAATTTTCTTGGATTATGGAGAAAATATCTTAAGATCTATTAGCTTTAATCAAGTGAATAAAGTTGATAAGAAATATATAGAGATATAGAGGCAAATCTCATTGTTGTTTCTTTGAATAGATAAGTTTGGATTCACGACTTTGTTAAGGAATGCGCTTAAGGTGTAAAGTTCATTAGCCTATTAGAGATAAATAAATTTTTCATGAAAAATTATGCAAAGTATTTAAAGTTATTTATAAAAGTTAATATATTGTACTCCCTTTGTTTCAATTTGTTTGTTTGGTTTTGTCTTGTCACGAAGTTAAGAAAGCACTAGCGAAAGCAAGGGGTTTGCCTTCTGGGTCGAGCTTGTCGCACCGGGCTTGCCTAGTGCCTCTCCTATGTGGTTTGCGAGCTATTGCATAGGAGCAAGGGTTTTACCCTGTGCACACCCAAAGGGTAGCGGCTGCGAGTTTCCCTTGTCTTAAAAAAAAAAAAAGCAAAAAAGATTTTTGAATTTTGTAGTCTCAAACTAAAGATATGTAGAATGTACCAAAACTTCAATCTTTGATTTCATGTCACGTGGAAAATTGAAATTAAGGGGATGCCTTTGGGAGCCAAAAGCAAATCCATAGGCATCTTGAATGGGGTGATTGAAAAATGTGAAAAAAGGTTGGTGAATCGGAAGAGCCATTACCTTTCTTTAGGTAGAAAATTAACACTCATCAATAGTGTTTTGGACTCTATGCCTACCTATATGATGTCTCTTTTCCCTATTCCTGATGGTGTCATTTATAGAGTAGATGCTTTGAGAAGAAATTTCATGTGGGAAGGAAATAGTGAATCCAGGAAATTCCACTTGATCAAGTGGGATACTCTTATTAAGAGTAAACAGGCAGTGGTATGGGGGTAAGGAATTTAAAAATCTAGAACCAATGTCTTATGATGAAGTGGTTGTGGAGATTTGCCTCCACTGAGCAAGCACTGTGGGAAGAAGTAATACAGACCAAATGTGAAATGGAGGATCACTGGATAACTGAAATGGTCACTAGCACTTATGGATCAAGCCTTTGGAGAGCCATCTGAAACCTTTTGGCCAAAGTTCAGAGGAAACTGTAGTATTAAATTGGGTAATAGTCGGAAGACCTCTTTTTGGGAAGATATATGGCTATAACAAGGATCTTTAAAAGCTTTGTTCCCGAATATTTTCACCCTAAGCCAGCAGCAAAGGGCCACTGTGGCAGAGATATGGTCAAACCAAGGGTGGAATTTGAGTTTTAGGAGATCCACAGGTTGGTGGAGTTTTACAATGTTTTGTGGTAGTTCAAAGGAACTACTGATGCACATAATAGTTTGGGATGGCAGGATCACAAATTAAGACAATTTTAGTGTCAAAAGAACCTACAAGAAGTTTAATCCTTGTAACAGCAGTCAGAGGAATGGGTGGCCATGGAAGCTGATATGGAAAACTAAAATCCCTTATGAAGTGTCTTGTTTTACTTGGTTTCTTGCTAAGAAGACAGTTTTGACCCAGGAAAACCCTATGAAGAGAAATATTCAACTGAGTCCTAGGTGCTTCCTATGTGGTGAAGAAGTAGAGACTATCACCCATCTTTTCCTTCACTGTAGGACAACCAACATTTTGTGGAATGCCTTCATCAACCTGAAGGGCATGAACTGGGTTATGCCTAGGAGAGTTACCCAGACTTTGAGGATATGGAAAATCATTCCGGCTTGCATTTGGTGGTCTGTGTGGAAAGAAAGAAATCTCAGATGCTTCCAAGCCAAGAGTAATTCCATCTAGAAGATTAAGATGAACTGCTTAGTTTTGTTTCTTTTTTGGTGTAAATAGGAGTACGTAGAATATTTAGAATCAGTTACAGATGTTTTAGGTTCCTTGTAAATTTTGCTTTAGGATTGAAGATCTTCCTTCTACTCTCCACAATTGTAATTAGAAACCTGTTACATGTTATGGCAGGTTCTGATTTTTTGGAATAGAAAACAACAACCTTCTTTAAAAAAAAACTGAAATTAAAGAGGTGTCATAAAATGGAAGGGACCTTTATGAAACGGACTAAAAAGGAAAGTAAGACAAACAAATTAAAATGGAAGGAGTACATATATAATTATAAAAATTGTGTATATAATTTATTGGTTGGTCTGATTGTTTCTTTGCTTTGTTTTTTTAATAAAACCAAACTAAATATTATCGGTTTCTTGAAGCATAAATTTAAACAAAGCCAAAAATACATAAAAAATAGTTTATTTAATCATTTTGGTTTGATTTTCGGTTTGGATCGGTTTACGGTTTTTAACCAAACTGTGAACACCCCTAGTTTTAGTCTATATATTTTATGAGGTCAGACTGAATCTTCCCATAATTGCAGTGTGGTTAAATTTATATATTGCTATATGGGAGTGTTAGCAAAAGTTATTGGTTCTGATACAATAAAAATAGTCCTTGGTCCCAAACTAGTTTGCTGTGTTACACGAATTTTCAATATCCATTCCGTTTCATCTGGATCAGTTTCATCCCAATACTCAATAATTCGTCTTCTAAAACAAGTTTCTTACAATTTCTTTTTCAATTTTTTTGTCTTCTAAGACAAGTACAAGTCGCGTTTCTGATAAGCATACAAAATCCTACTCGGCCAGCATTCTATTTTAGTTACAGAGATATGCTTCATTTTATGATGTTTTAGGTGAATTGTTATATTGATTGCCATCTATTGTTCCAGAAATCATTCTTCTCCAGAAGATATAGGAAGCTTAACTCAAGGCAGGCACTGTTTGAGAGTGTGAATGGATTTGCTGAACAGTTTTTCCAGGTCATTCATGAGCCAAAATAGATTATTTATTGCTGAATTCACGGTCCTTTAAAATGCTTCTAGTGATATAAATGTTTTTTTTTCTTTCTAATTTTTCTAACTTATAGAATGGTCAGTGGAACTTTTTATATGCTAAAATATATTCTTGCGTGTGCTTTGTGAGTGTCTATGGAAGGTCTATTTGGAGGGAAAAAAGGAAAGATATAGAATAGTTACTGAGTTCGGCAGTTTCAGATGGTTCTCTACAATGAAGCTGTTATAAGTTTGACAATGGCTTGGGCTGGACTTATGGGCATTTGGCTCTTAACATAGGCCAGATCATGTTTACCCTTGGGTTACTTTTCAAATGGTCAGTATGAAATGCTTCTTTCTCTTTTTTGTTCCCGCCTGCCGAGGACCTATGTTTCAAAACAGAAAATATTATCATCTCATCCATTGACTTATTTTGCATGACTAGATGTTTGGTAGAGGCATTGAGGCTTGTTTAGTAGTTGGGAAAGACTGTTGTGCTGCTCCATGGGTAATGGGTATATCATTAATGAATAAGCTGAGGTCTTTTATTTGAACATGTAAAGTGCAAGACGACTTTTGAGGGGCCAATTCTGCGATTTGCTTGATATGGAATTGAAAAATGCTATTGTTGACTTATTTCCATTCATTGTTATTGCTAACATTGAATAAATTTAGTACTTTTTGCAATGGAGGTTCCTCTTTTCCAGTTACACTTTCTTCTCGTGTTACTAACAACTTTATTCCCTTTCCTAGAAAGAGAGTTTTGAGTTTAAAAGCTTGGAAATTTTTGGCCTTATCAAGTAGCTGCTTACATTGCATTCAGTTTTCGAAGCCTGAATCACTAGACTGTGACTTTATAAGGGATGTTTTACTAAAGAATTATGTTGACACAATTACTCAATTTAAAGGCAAAAGGGTCAAGATGCCGCTCTACTTTCGTCTATTAGCTAAGTTTGTCCCTAGTTACACTTTCTTCTGATAGGGGAGATAGTAGATTTAGTAGATTTTATAGGAAACTTGTTAAGAATACCCATCTGATGTGGGATGTAAGTTTCCAATTCATCATTTTTTGGATGATGAATTTTTTGGTGTGAATATAAAGTTACCCTTTTTTCAAAAAAGTTTGTCCCTAGTTATACTATAGGGCCAAATATGTCCCTGCCAATACAAAGTATGCAAAAATGCCCCTATTTTGGATGGAATCCCCAAATCAAACAAACATACCCGATTTCCCCTAAATAACCCACTACCCTCTTTAACCTGACCCAACCCACTAAACTAAATAACCCATATCGAATTAAGAAAAAAATACCCGGTGTTCCTCACATTCATTCCCCTCTGGAAGAACTAAAATAAATTGTATATATAATGCTGCAGTCTAATTGAAGATTGTTGATACTCATGCTGTTATTGAAGATTGTTGATACTCATGCTGTTATTGAAGATTGTTGATACTCGTGCTGTTTAAAATACCTATTCAACATGGATTATGACTCCATAACATAATCAAAGAGTAATAAATCTGAGTGTCATCAACTTGCTCCACTGTTAAATTGATAAACTCTACCTTGATGATCAGTTTATGGTTGAAACCTTAATTGTTTATAGTCACTCTTTTTGCTTCCATGTAGAGCGTTCTGGATGTAGCAAAAAGCGGGAAGAGATAAATATTGCATCCCTTAATACGGGAGTTCATTTTTGATACTTCTTACTGCTCAAGTCTTTCTTCTCCTGAAAATCTATCCTCCCTCTCATTTGATAAAAATCCTTCTGTGCTACATTAGGGGTTTGTGATGGAGGTCTTGGCAATGCACAAGAACAAAGATTGCTATTTCCACCTTGGGTATTGTGGGATACCGAAATTTCATTGCCCGAACTTCCTATATTGATGTGCTTTTAGCCTGAATTATGCAGTGCAGCCAGTCTTCATTACATTCCTGTATGTGGAACTCATAAACAACGAAATCCACTATAACCTTACCCTCTGTTGTTTTCCAAAAAAAGAACAATGGTGTTTGAGATGTGATTCTTCAGCTTCTTTGAGGTCCATCACTGGCTTATGGGCTCGTGTGTGTTATTTTTCGTCTTCACTCCCTTTTCAGTTTTATCGGAAGAAATTTTTAGAGATTAATATAATTGGGGTATAATTTGATATGGGTTATTTAGTTTAGTGGGTTGAGTCGGATTAAAAAAGAGGAGTGGATTATTTTGGGGGAAATCGGGTATTTTTGTTTGATTTTGGGGATTCCATCCAAAATAGGGGCACTTTTGTTTGATTTTGGGGATTCCATCCAAAATAGGGGCATTTTTGTATATTTTGGTAACAACGGGCATATTTGGCCCTATAGTATAACTAGGGACAAATTTAGCTGATAGACAAAAGTAGAGGGCCATATTTTTAACCCCTTTCCCTAATTTCAATTCTGGACTTTGAAGCCTACAGAGTAGTCCAATCCTATATAATTCTTAGCTTTAAAGAAACTTCCACTATAACATTGTTTTTCAGCATTTCAGAGCTGGCAGCATGACTGTGATGAATATGACCCATCTTCAAGCCGAGACAGTTCATGGTTTAGACGAGATTTCAGGGCCAGTGGACACAAAGGGGGAAGATCAAAGAACAAGGGACAAAATCAACACAGTAAGTGCACCTTTTGTAACATAATGCAGTATATAGTTTCTAGAGAACTTCACCTTTGTTGGAGTTTGATCTTGTAAAATACAACCATTTTTAGCTCCAAAGTGTCATGTAAAGAGCCTAATTCTCTTTCTTTGCGTATGTCGTTTGACAAACCAGGCCATTTAGCTATCAGCCTGTGCCTTTTGAGTATTGAGCAATAGCTGATTTTCATCAACTCATTTTCAGGAGTGTTCCAATTCTTGGAGGAGGAGGATATCGAGATAGAGACCTTTTTCCGTTCTACATTTGGTGGAAACAGATACTACCACTGGTCATTTATTAATGAAGAACCACAATGGAGGAACTCATCAAACTACTCTAACAGCCGTCAGTGGAATTGGCGGCATCAGTACTCGGACTATGATGAGTCAACAGACTCTGAGAATTTAGAGTCAGATTTGAGTTCAGAGCGTCTGACTCTTGGATTGAATGCATTTGGCCCTTTGAATCTGGAAGATATTAAGAATGCGTGGGTGTTTAATGAATTGCCAGCTAGAAAAAAATACTTCCTGATGTGTTTTGATATCCGTATTGGCAAAAGTAATGTCTATATCACTGATTGCACATGCTTTACATTTGCAGATATCGTGTGTGCGCACTGAAATGGCATCCTGATCGCCACCAAGGCTCATCTAAGGTATATCTATTTCATTACTATTACATTTGTGATTTGATGTTTTCCCTTTTCCACCTGCATCCATTATACTCCACTCGGCTTTTTCCTAAGGCGCATACAACACGTGTTTTCCCTTTTACATACACGAAATATGTTCAATCCTATGCTTAGCTCCATGAGTTCGCACCTATGATTGATATGCTCCTTTAGCATTTTGAGGGACGGGCTTGGAAGAATCTGTCTTGTGTCTCTTGGTCTGTTATCATGCTTCATTCATTAGGTCTCTTAGAATTTGCTGCTTTCATCTGACTGATTAGCTGAGCTCCTAGTGCTGGGTAATATATTTGCCCTTGGATTATACTGACATTTGCATACACTATCAAGTTCATGCATGAGATATCAATTCACACATATACTATACAGATGAGACAAAAGAAAAGGAATCAAACATTCTATTCCAAGTCAATATTCCATATCTGTTAGCTTCTGCTCAGAGCTTATTATTGCCTCACTTTTCTCATGAAATTCAGATTAGTTTATAGTATCCAAGCTTATCTTTGTCTGTTTCTCTGTAATCCAGCTATATTAGATAACAAGATTTGATTAATTGACAGGTTGTTGCAGAAGAGAAGTTCAAGGCCTGCAGTGCAGCATATCAATGTTTGTGTGATAAACTGGGATTAAGTCAATAATGGAGCAGATAGTGACACATCCTAGATTATTGGATGATGATTACTCCATTACTGAGTCTCCAAGAGGACATGAGATATACTAACCTATATCATCAATAAGAGGCCCTTTAATTGTATTTGAAATGGTACTTACACAAATAGGAAGCTATGTCAAATTAGATTATTTGGAAGCATTCACCAAGTGTTTGTAGGAGAGTTATTTCGTTACCCTGATATATTTTGGTTGGCTTTGTCCCTTATTTGGGATAATTTTAGAGACATTCTCTAGGTTTAAATTGGTAACACCGACTTCCTTTGTGATTTATAATAGCACATTTATCTTTTTTATTGTCTTTTTGTAACCATTCTTAACTTATTTACTATGATTTTTTTATTTATAATTTGACTATTTTACCCTTTCTAGTATTTTACTTTTAAAATTAATTAATTTTGTCAAAATATCTTATTTAATATTTTTCAAGAATAAAAGAATGACAAAAGGCACAGATAATGGCTCGAGGCAATGAGAAATTTTATTTTGTGAGTTACATAGTCAAGATAACTTATATGAGTTTAGTTTATTATTTGACAAGTGGATACATCGGTCTCACAAATTTGTTTTTAAAGTAAAGTAGAAAATAGTAATATTAAAATCTACATTTTTCCTAATTAGAATGCACAATAAAAGGAAATTAAAATGTGAAAAGATATTTATATCAATGGCATTCTATCAAAATCGGTTAAATTGGAACTTTTAGTTGCTGCAATTGCAAACTCTCAGCTTTCATCATAAGTTCTTAATTGAAGTCCTTACATCTAGGATGCCAATTTAATTTTAAAATACAAACATTTTCTACAATAACAAATGTATCCACATTTAATATTCATGTCAAATTAATAGTTCTGTAATAATATATCTTTGTAAATAAGCCTTTTACACTTAATCATGATTAATTAACATGTAATTTCACATTATCTCGGCTTCTTAGGCACGTAAGGAACCGGTTTAACATTTTCTCAATTAAAATCTCAATTATAAACAAGTTTTACACAGACTAGGATATTTTTTAAATTTTAAGTGACATGATTCCTTCTTCAAAAGTTAAATCAATAATCGATTCACTGTGAATAATCCTAATATGCAAGAACTCTAATTAAAATTATAATGAAAGCAAAGACTTTGCCGTGTTGAGATCTTTTCACATTTTATTATGCATTCTAATTAGGAAAAATTCAGATTTTTAATATTATGTTTTCCTTTATTTTTAAAAACAAATTTGTTGGATCCATGAATCCAATTGTCAAATAATAAACATAAGTAATGTTTGTTATTCAACTCACAAAGTACCACTAATACACATCTAATATATGCGTTATTTCTTTTAATACACTCTAGCATACGACCCCTTAAAATATACGATTACTGACATGCAATGAATACCCATTCTTACATTACTCCTCAGAATACACTCAACTCAATAAGAATTGCAGAAGATCAAACATGAACAATTAAATTGTGATGTCATTTGAGTGCGTAGAAAATAAAAAAGGTTTTGACTATTACAAGAGAATCCAAT
This sequence comes from Solanum lignicaule, assembly GCA_029582545.1. Lineage (NCBI taxonomy): Eukaryota > Viridiplantae > Streptophyta > Magnoliopsida > Solanales > Solanaceae > Solanum > Solanum lignicaule. The sequence goes on from JAJOOF010005054.1 coordinate 11,476, forward strand.
TTAAAGAGGTACTAATATTACAAGAGAAACCAATTTAACAGAAATGATTGAAGAGAGTTTAGACAAATTATATATTATTAAACCTCCAAACACATCAAATGTAAACCTTTTTTTCCCCCAAAATCTTGTTCTTAAACCTTGAATCCTTCCTGTAATCACATAGAAATTTTAAGTATCAATGCTTTGAAACAACAAAAATACAGGGAGAGAGACAAGAAAATGAAACAAGTCTTTTGGAACTGTTCAAACCCACAAATTAAAAGAAGAAAATTACTCTATATTGTCGTGATGTTTCTTACAAACCACATTACTTTCAGAAAAGAAAAACACAAGGAAAAGATTAATGACATGAAAACATTAAGGCGAGCTTCCACGTAAAATTCTGGATAGTTGAACACAATAATAAAAACTTCCACCCATTACAATATTACTAAAGGGAAGAATTACCGAGACGGGATAAGGAAGAGGAGGTGTAATTTAAAGGAATTCATTAATAGAGATGTTGTGGGCTATGAAATATAGTGACTCATGATATATTAGAGAACATTAGTTAATACAAGGGATCAGTGGGAATACACAAATGGAGTCATCATCAATCTCAAATCATCTCGAGACACCTCCAAAATTGATATTCAACTTCCTTTCCAACAAAACTCAATCGAGACAAAATAACAAACAAGAAATCACAAAAATTCGAACCAAGCTTTAATGATGCTTTCAAGTCTTTATTTTTGATGTACTGATGTAGAACCACAAAAAATGAAATATTATTCAACCCGACAATGAAATCACTGAAAAACTGAAATTTAAAGGGAAATTGGCAAATATAACACGAAATGAAAAAACTAATCAACATTTCTCAGTCGAAAAAGGAAGTAGAGAGATTTGGAAGAAAACATTGAAAGATTTTGGCTGAAAACAGTAGGAGTTTTCTTCTCAGAAATGGAAACACTGTACAAATCTGATTCAGAAGCCATGGAATGTGAATGTAAAATCTTAATTACACAAAATAGTATGTCGGATAAGAAAAATTTTGAGAGAGAGTTTAGGAGTCTTCTTCTCAGAATTGGAATCAACATGTTCAGTTTCTTTTTCCCTAATTATCGGAACTTGAAAAAGAAACAGCTGGTACCTCTAGATTTTTTCGGTTATGAGATACTCCCTCCATCCCAATTTTATGTGACACCATTTGACCAGACACAAAGTTTAAGAAAAAAATAAAAAAACTTTTGAAATTTGTGGTCTAAAACAAACCTTAGATAAATCATTTCATTAAGGATAGAAGGAGAATTTTAAAGTTAAACTGTTTCTAATTATAGAAAAATGAGATTCTTCAAACTAAAAGAGAAAGTGTGCCACATAAATTGAGACGGAGTTGGAACAAATTTTGTAGCCTAAAATGTGGGTATGGTTTTCTTATGCTATAACAGTACCAAATTTCCTTTTATGTCTTTCTTGGGCAGATTATGAATTTAATAATCCATCAAAATTCCTTTTGTGATTTGTCATTTCTAACATGTTTTGGTTTGGATGTTGGGCGCCAATCACAACACTGGTGATTTGGGTGGTGACACTTGTTCTAACTAACATTGTGAATCAACCAGTCCATAAACCTCCATCATATCATCGTTTAACAATGGCAGAAGAAGGGAAAGGAAACTTAATTTTTTGGACTTAGTTTACCCCCTGCTCACAGCCTTCCATAGCACACTCTCTTTTGGATGCATGCCATCAACGAAACTACTTCATCAAATACACTCTCATATACTGATATGGACAACCACAGCATGGTGGAATTTTGCTACTTTAGGAGATGAAGAGTGTCAACTTCGAGCTTCTCTCTTCTCGTAATTGGTAAGAGCCATGTCATTCTATACTATCACTCTCAGTAGCATTTCTTGTTTAAATTTCCATTAAACATGCTTCCAACTTCACCACTTACTATTCTCAGCATAAAATGAACTAGATTAGTATTTATACCAGATATAGCTATAAATTTAACCAATCATATATTCAACTACTCCCATTTTGTGATGCATTTTAATTAGGTGTGGAGTTTAAGTCAGAGAGATAGACTTTTTAAATTTGTTCTCTAACAAAAGTCATAGATATTTGTGTGGCTATAAATCATTTCAATGAAGGTAAAATGGAAAATTTAAAGTTGAAATTATTTCTAAATATTAAAAAGTATCTTTCTTTTTTAGAAAAAACTAAAAAAGGGAAGTGAATCGCATAAATTGGGACTGAGTAATTCGTTGCATTTATAGAACATCCAGCAAGAAAATTCTTATTACTTTCTAGAAGCAGGCAACAATAAGAGGTGCACCATCTCTCTCCTCTCACCCTCATCCATGAGTCCATACTTCTCCTTTTCATTTCTTCTCTGTTTTAAGCTTCCTCTTCCTCTCCCTCTCACTTATGATTAAGTTTTTCTATTTATTTTTTTCATATTTTTGTTTAGTTTCCTCTATTGTTCAACCTTCCATGCACCTATCACTGGTCAAGCCACTTCCCAGGATCCTAACTTGCATAAATTTCCTACATGAGCTTTCAAGTACCTTGAGAAACATCACCAGGTATTTGCAATTTCAATAACATGGATGAGATGAAGGTCCTTGCAGGATGAAGGAAGGAGAAGAATATCAAACAACAACAGGGAGTTCAAGGAAACCAAAATCAGGACGCAAAATCCAATGAAGTGCTGTTTAACAATATCAAGAAACAGAAATACACTTATATGGCAACTTTTAGCTGAAATATACACCCTTTTGGCCATTACTTTGTACCTTGCTATTATGAGTGGATTTGAGTGGCAAAGCTGAGCATATGGCACTCAAGGTTTCTGATATTCAACTGCAGTAACAGAAAAGATAAGCTCATATTATTCTTATTCAAAGGAGTAAAATGAAAATAAAAAGGAAATCAAGCTTAGCATTATTGTAGAAAGGAATGTCATAAGAAAAGATCTTCTGACCACCACATCTAACATGATCAAAAAAAAAAAAAAGGAAAAACAACTGTACACTTTCTGTTTCAAATTATGTCTTTCTTTTCTGTCTGTTTCAAAAACAAAAAAATAAATCTATATTTCGCAAGTTCTAAATTTCAACTTTGTTTTTTACCTTTAATAACACTTCCATATAGGAAATGATAGATTCATGAAGAAGAAAAGCTTCTTTGTATTTCTTGATATTTTTTTACATCTCATAAGAATGGATTCCTATACAAAGTCCTAAGATTAAATAAGAAAAGGTAACATTCCACAATCAACAACATTTAATTACAATATCAATCTACTACTATAATTAAGCTGGGGAATCGCTAATCAATCAATCAACATCATGGTACATTTTAGACCGTAACATTTAAAGGGTAGTTTTGGTATGTTATACACACCTTTAGTTTAAGACCACAAGATTCAAAAACATTCTTTACAATCTTAAATTTCAAGCAGTCAAACTAGGACATCTAAAATAAAATGGTGGAACTATTATCTTAGAAGGATCTCATGCTCATGTTTTAATCAAAGTGTCTTCGTTGTGACAGGGCCAAGCATTACCCAAAAAGAGACAAAATGAGAGAAACTCATAAGATATAATCCACATCCAAATTTACTTATTTTACTTGACAAGTACACAAACAACAACAGAAATTTGATACGTCTATTTTATATAGAAATTTGGATACCCAAACTTAGTTTAAATGCTTGATTTGTCAGCTACTCTTATGTCATTTGGTGTGTTTAATCTTGTTCTATGGTTTTAGAGGCATTCGAGCTTAAATAGACTTAAAAACAATCAATTCTGGCTCAAAAGTGGCTAGTGCAAAAGAATTTAAAATGCAAACATTGTGCGTATGGGGAAGTCTAGTCTCCCATGCAAACACCGAAGATCTTGAGATTCAGAGAGGTAGTCTGAAGTTCTAGTAATGTGGGAGTTTGTGTCCTTGGTTTCTGATGCACCACAAAAATTCAAAGAGCTTAATCATTTCACTTTTGATAGTGTTTGCTGCAAAAGTCCATTTTCCAGCACATGTATAGAACTTCATAGAGGTGATATTCCAACTACTGCAAATGCATGTGGTGACTACCTATGTATGTTGGGTAGGGGTAGAGCAACGGGGCCAGACGACATCAAGGTGGAATTTTGGGAGAGCGCATGCAGGGCAGGTATTTAGTGGTCAATGTTGTTTTCAAGACGGCGAAATACCTAAAGCATGGAGATGGAGTAAAATGATTTGTTGTTCAAGAACAAGAGTGACTTTCAGAATTGTAACAACTATAGGAGTATCAAGCTACAAAGCCACACTATAAAGGTGTGAGAGAGGGTGGTAAAGATGAGGAGGGGTGACTATTTCCGAGAACCAGTTTGGATTCATGTCGAGGCGCTCAACTATAGAAGTCATTTATCTCGCAAGGACCGGTGGATGAGTACAGAGAGAGGAAGGACTTACACATGGTATTCATTGACCTATGAAAGGCTTACAACAAAGTCCTAGGGAGGTTCTTTGGAGGTGGTTGGAAGCTAGAGGTGTACTTGTGGCATACACTAGGGCGATCAAGGACAAGCACACTGGTGCCAAGATCCAGGTAAGGATAGTGGGAGGAGATTCGGAGCACTTCATGGTTTTGATAGGGTTGCACCAAGAATCATCCCTGAGCCCATTTTTATTTATCTTGGTGATGGATGCATTGACGCAACAAATTCAAGGTGAAGTGTCATGCAGCAAAGGCGCGCTTAAGCCCTAAAGCGACGCTCAAAACGTGTTGAGCGCTTCGCCTCGCTTTATGCGCTTCAGTGTCGTCATCAAAGTTCTAAGACAAACTTTTACTTGTCAATGAGCCTCTTATGAAGAAGTGACACTAAACAATTGATATTTCACTTTATCATAAAAAAAATCAATTTCTTTGGTCATTATAATTATTAGTCTTGGACTAACATACACATTTTATTTTTCTCCCTTTGAGCCTTTTTTCATTAAGGCCCACGCTTTATATGCGCTTAAAGCCCCCACAGACTTTAGACTCATGGTGTATGTTATTTGCAGACGACAAAGTTCCGATTGACGAAACTCGCGATGGAGTTAACACTAAGCTGGAGGTTAAGAGCAAACCCTGGAGTCTAAAGGATTCAGGTTGAGCAAGACTAAGACACAATACTTGGAGGTGCAGGTTCAGTGATATAAGGCATGAGGCTGACATAGAAATGAGGCTTGATACATAGGCCATCCAAAGAGAAGAAGTGTCAAGTATCTTGGGTCTATTATTCAGGGAAATTGGGAGATTGATGAGGCTGTCACTCACCATATTGGTGCAAGATGGATGAAATGGAGGCTCACATATAAAGCCTTGTGTGAAAAGGTGACACCAAAACATAAGGCAAGTTCTACACAGGGGTGGTTAGACAAGTTATATTGTATGGGGTCGAGTGTTGGTGAGTCAGAATTCTCACGTGCAAAAGATATATAAGTGGCGGAGATGAGGATGTTGCAATGGATGTGTGAGCATACTAGGAGAGATAGGATTAGAAATGAGGATATTCAAGACAAGGTGGGAGCGGCTTCGGTGAATGACAAGATACGAGAAGCGAGGTTGAGATGGTTAGGGCAAGCTATGGATGGTTTTAGGAGAAGTCGATGTAGATCGAATAAGTATTGGGGAGAGATGATTAGACAGAACATGTCATAGTTTCAGCTTATCGAGGACATGACCATAGATAGGAGGTTGTGGAGGACACGAATTATGGTCGAAGGTTAGTAGGTAGGACTGCATTGTCTTGTTGTTCCTCCATACAAGTGGTCATAGTATTACTCTTATAGTTTCTTGTCCGTCAACTTTTTTTACTATTCGTTGTTTCTTCTACTTCGACAATCAAATTGTTTTGTTGCAGTATTGTTACTATTTGTTGGTTTTGTTATTATTTGTTGTTTCTTGTACTTCCATTATTTATTTTCCTGGACTGCTTTAGACTTGTTTTCTTGAGCCGGTCAATCGAAAACATTCTCTCTACCTCTGAGGTAGGGATAAGGTTTGCGAACACCATACCTTCCCCAAACCCCACTTTGTGGGACTACACGGGGTACATTGTTGTTGTTGTACATATAGTATGCATCTTAATTTGTTCCCTTGTAATTATATGGTAATTATGTACTTCATCAAAAAAATATGGTAATTATGTATGGATTTTATTTCTTTTCTAAGGCATTTAAACTTAGTTATTTATACTCCAATAGCTCAAGGGAATGATCAAGTAGTGTTTTCTCTTCTCATCTTTCTAAATGTTATAAGAGCATTGGTGAGAAACACCTGGGAAAGATAACACAATCATGTAGTTGGTTGACTTTCTAGGTTGTTTTGTGTCACCACCTTCTCTTTCAGTGTGGTGCGAAAACCAACATCATCATAGAATTCCCAACCCTTCAGTGAGCAAACCTCAGTCAGCCTCTCTAGAAGCAAACCTTACACGCACCCTCATGCGTAGTCAAAACGAATTTTCTAGCCAGCGCGTTAACTCCATGTGTCGACGTGTGTGAGCTTTTCTGGTCAAATTTCTGACAAACTTCTTTCTGTTGTGGTGTCGCCAGGTCATTCTGAGGCTACCTAACTAAGTACCTCCTCATTCCAACCACCAAAACACAACCCTCCAGTGACCATCTTCAATTTCCAGACAAAATCTGGCTTTACAAAAAGCTAATATTCAGGTTTATGACTCAGGGCAGATTATACTATATTGTTTGACATTATAGCACCCTGGTAACATCTACTTTATCATATATTTGGTATTTAATTAGGTTTTGCTTTGACTCATCATCTTGTCTCTCAGAATAAATACTTTTTGTGCTAAAATTATGGTTTCCAGAATCCTGAACTATTCTTTTTTTTGAGAATTAAAAAAAAAAATAGTTCAGAATCCTGAACTATTCTATTACCACAAAACCTTTGATAGGTAGTGCAAACTATTTATCTTGGTCTTAGTCTATTCAATTATGGGGCAAGGGGAAAGGTGTCCAAAGTCACTTAATTAAACAGGCTAAGGATATTAATGAAAAGGATAAGGGAGAATTTAAAAAGATTGATGCTCAATTGTGTAGCCTATTGTGGAAATCTATTGATTCGGAGTTGATGCCTCAGTTTGGTCCATTCCTGACTTGCTTTTTAATTTGAAAAAGGCTTGTGGGTTATACACAAATGTCTTTTTATAATGTGATTTCTTAGTTGACTAACGTTAAAAAATAGGATTTGGAGATGTTCACCTGTCTTAGACAAGTTCAGGTAGTGATGGAAGAGTTCAATGAGTTGATGCCTGCTACTACAAATATTGACAAAGCAATTGGGGTAACGTCGTAAGATGTTTTTTCTTTTGAGGCTTCCATATTAACTTGACTAGGTGCGAACCAAATTTTGGCTAGCCTTATTGTCCCTACTGTGGATTATCTCTCAATTATTATGGCTTGTTGAACCACCTATTTCATCCCGTCATACAGTGACATCAACCAACTCTTTTGTTCAAGTGTCTTAGACAGGAAATTCGAATGGATATCATTCTTGGAAAAGTTGGTCAAGATGTAGCTATTGTAACAAATTGGGCCATACTTTTGAAGTGAGCTATTATTTACATGGTCAACCTTCCAGAATGCTCATGTTGCTCGGACTGAATTCACTGAAAACTATCGGTGCTACTCAACCGATGTCAAACGGTACCTTATGTCTACTAATATTACCTCCTTTGAAAGTCAAACCTATTACCTACTTTACACTCTCCTCAACTAAGAAACTCGGCATTCTAAGGTTTTATCCATTCCATCTTCTAGATATTTTGTCATTGTTTATCTTTCCGCTCTATCTCCCACAGCTCCACCTCCACCACTCTTGACTTATCATCGTTTGCACTCATCAACCGTTCAAGACAATTCACAGACGACTAGATTCTTTCCCTATTGCAGACTTGTCTCCAGCGAGTCCTCCTATTGCCACTCGAAAAGGTTTTTGTTCTACTCGTAACCCTAATCCTATCTATACTTTTCTATGTTATCATTGATATTGTCTAAGCTATCATCGATTGTATCATCACTGTCATTTGTTTCTATCCCTACGAGTACAAGTGAAGCTCTTTCTCATCCAGGTTGGTGACAGGCTATGATTGAGGAGATGTTTGTCTTACACTCTAGTAGTACTTGGGAGTTTGTTCTTGTATCTTCAGGTAAGTCTACCAGTGGTGTTTGTCAAGAAGACAAGTCTTCAAAGTATGGACAACAGGGAAGGGTAAGACTATGGTAACAGAAGAAGAACTTGACATATCCATTTCTAAGTGTGCACAACAAACACATGATATAGTCATCCATTATAACTATATAAGAAACTTGATGTAGAAAATGTGGGGAACTTTAAAGTATAGCACGCTTGTCCTTGAGATTAACAATTCAAAAAACTTTAAGAGAACTAGCTAAGGGTTAAACTCTAAGTTGCTTAGACTCTTTACTTTTGGTGTCGCACCCATGTCGACACGACAAGGGTGAGGGTGTGGGTGTGGGATTCGTACCCGATCTGGTCAACCGTTTTGGGTACTTTGACCAAATTTGAGGGAAAAATTCTAGAGAGATTCAATGATTTCTGTAATCAAAACAAAAACTAAGGTGACATTGAAGAAAATAGAAGACCTTGTATACATAAACTTCTGTTGTCACTCCCTTTCCTTTTATCTCCTTCCAGAAGTGGCCTCTTGATCAATAATTTCTCCTCAATCTTCCACATAGTATCTCATAATTTAGGTTTTATAACTCTATTTCAAGATATTTGAATTATTTTTTTTATTTTTTTTTAAACTGGTAACTTTGTGTCTATTGATAGAAACAGATCAGTACATGGGCTGTACTAGGGCCATATTTACAAGTAAATCCAGATCCTATGATCCCATGTCTATAATGAATCTAACACATCAATAATAGATACAGGATCATTAGACCGAATCTGATTACACCAAAAACATAGAATCAAGATACAATTCAATTTGATCTGTTCTATACTATTTTCTATGTTCTCAAAACACCTAGCATTTCTCTCCTTCCAGATTGTCCACCATATGCTGGCTGGTATGATTCTCCACCTACTTCTGCTTCTTGCCAGAACCCCAGCTTCTTCCCAACTTTGAAGGGCCTCTGTAACCTTTCCTGGCATAGTCCAGGAGAAACCTTTAAGGTTTATGAATAGCCTCCAAAGCTGACATGTGATCTTGCAGTGAAGGAACAAATGCCGAACAGTTTCTGCTTGTTCTCCACAAAAAACGCATCTTGGACATAAAATTATCCCCTTTTTCATCAGATTGTATTGTGTAAGGACAGCTTCCTTAGATAGGAGCCAAATAAAACATGATACCTTGTAGGGTATATTCACTTTCCATATAGTTTTCCAGGGCCAGTTGACATTCTGTTGATTGTGACTATTCAACCATCTGTATGCTTTGCCTACCTTGAAGGTTCCCTGTCACTACCTTGCCACCAAAGCTCATCTTCCCCTTCTTGTGTTCCTTTAAACTGGCCAATAGTGTTAAGGAAATCTACAACTCTTGTGATTTCCCAGTCATTTACTTGTCTTCTGAAACTGATTTCCCACCCATCAGGTGTCCACATTCCTACAATTGTTCTTTGCTGAGTTAACATTAAGTTGTGGATATCTGGGTAGATTTTCCTCAGAATCCCCATCTCATGCCAGTCATCTCCCCAGAAGCTTGTCTTTTCCCCATTTCTAACCTTAACCTTGGTTTTGATCTTGAAATCATCCCACAAGGCCCTTATAGATCTCCACAGATTCACTCCATATGGGGAAAATACTTACTTTGTCATCCACCTATTTTCTTCTTCATACTTGACTTTGATGACTTTTCTCCATAACAAATGTTTGTCGTCGTTAGCATATTTCCACAACCATTTCATTCTGAGGGCCTTGCTATGATTCTGCAAATTTTTAATACCCAAACCCCCATACTTTTTTTCTATTATCAGATCATTCCACTTTACCAGATTGTAACCTTTCCTGTCCTTGTTTCCCTGCCATAGGAACTTCCTTCTGATTCTGTCCAGTCTGTCTGTGACCCCTACTGGAATGGGAAATAAAGACATCATGTAAGTAGGCATAGCATCCTTCCTCAAAGAGACAAGTAATGCCCCTTCCATCTAGCCAGCTTCTTCTCACACTTTTCTATTACACTGCTCCAGATCTCTTTAGACATTGATTTAGCACCCAACGGCATCCCAAGGTATGTAGTTGGGAGAGCCCCAACTTGTCCACCTAGGATTATGTTTAGTGCCTCCATGTTATGTACTTCATTAATGGGATAAAGAAAACTCTTTCTCCAATTAATATGCAACCCAAAAATTCCTTCAAACAAGACCAATATTACTCTCATATATCTGAGTTGTTCTTCTTCTGCCCCACAAAAGATGAGTGTGTCATCTGCATATTGCAAATGAGTCACCTCTAAACTTTCCTTTCCATCATTGGCCACATCAAAACCTCTCAACCAGCCATTTGTGTTAGCTGTTTTGAGCATGTTGTTAAGTCCCTCCATCACTAGCAAAAACAAGAAAGGGGACAGAGGTTCCCCTTGCCTGAGGCCCCTTTGAGCTCCAAAGAATCCTGTTGGTGCACCATTAATCAAAACGGAGAATTTCACTGAAGATATACAAAATTTTATCCACTTGATCCACTTCAGCCCAAATCCCATCTTTTCCAGAACATTCAGCAAGTATCCCCAGTTAACATGGTCATAAGCTTTTTCAATGTCAAGCTTACACAATATTCCTGCTTTCTTCCGCTTCATTCTTGAGCCTACAACTTCATTTGCCACTAGGACTGCATCCATAATTTGTCTACCTTTAATAAATGCCATTTGATGAGAATCCACCAATTTTTCCATCACCCCTTTCAATCTCTCTGTTAGGACTTTGGAGAAGATTTTATAGATGAAATCTCTCAACTCAGTGGCACCTTTCTTCTTGGGAATGAGTGCAATGAAAGTAGCATTGAAGCTTCTTTCCAGCACTTCTTGCTCATGGAAATTTTGGAATGCCTTCATTATGTCATGTTTTACAATCTCCCAGCATTTAATGTAAAAGTCCATGGTGAAACCGTCAGGTCCTGGGGCTTTATCCATTGCACATAGCTTAAGACATCTCAATACTTCATCTTCTTCAAAGTTCCTCTGTAAAATTTCTTTCTCCTCTGATGAAATGACTGGACAGTTTGGGATATTGCTAGTTGGTCTCCATTGGGACGTTTATGTGTAAAGTCTCTGATAAAAATCAATTACCTCTTTTTCAATTTTGTTTGTATCTTCTGTGATCTCACCTTCCACCTCCAATTGATCAATGTTATTGTACCTTTTGTGGGCATTTGCAATTCTGTGGGAATACTTAGTGTTTTTGTCCCCCTCTTTCAACCATAGGGTTCTTGATCTTTGTCTCCAAGCAATTTCTTCTTTTTTTATTAGATTCTCATATTCCAGTAGCACCTCACCTTTCCTTGTGGATTCTTCTTCTGATAAAGACCTGGTTGTAACCGCAAAATCAAAATCTGCCAACTTCTCTAACAATTTCTTCTCTGTAAGCTTAAATTTCCTTGAACTTCTCTGCTCCATTCCTTAAGTTTATTCTTAAGAGCTTTCATTTTGCAAGCCAATACATAGTCAGGTCTCCCCCCAAAATTTAATTTGTTCCACCAGTCTTTGCCTCTATCTGTGAACCCCTCAGTATCTAGCCACCAATTTTCAAACTTGAAATACCTTTTATTTTTGTTCCAGGTCCCACCTTGTAGAGCTAATGGTACATGATTTGAAATAATTCTTTGAAGTGGGATTACTTTCAAGTCGTTGAAGCTTTCATCCCATTCTTTTGAAAACAGGATTCTATCTATTCTGGAAGCTACTTCATGGTTGTCCCCTTTGTACCAGGTGAATGTTGCATTTTCCATTTGAAGATCAATTAGCCCCATATCTTCAATGAAATCTGAAAATTCCCTCATCCCTATTGTTCTTCTAACACAACTCCTTTTTTCTGACACAAACCTACTAACATTATAATCACCACAAACAACCCAAGGCCCTTGGAACAGACCTCTGACATCACCAATCTCTTCCCATACTGATCTTTCAATGTAGCAATTTGGTGCATACGCCCCAGTAATGTGACAAGAGAAGCTTTGGAGTTGAGCTTCAAACTTGCAAGTTAGGGTATATGAACCAATCTAGAGAACTTCTCCCTTCCATATTCTGCTATCCCACATCATCAATATACCCTCCCCCCCCCTCTTGTTCCATTGGCCTCCAAGTACTCATAGTTGATCCATCTATTTCCCTAAATTTGGTTTACTAACACTGTAATGTCCCCCTCCAACTTTGTTTCTTGGAAACAATAAATGTCTGCTTTCCAATCAAACACCATACTTTTAACAAGTCTCCTTTTATCTCTACAATTCAATCCCCTCACATGACCGTTATTTATTGGATTGTTTTCCTTTTTCCAACTGAAATTACCGCCCACTTCCATTAAAAATTTTGAAAACCAAATTGTATAAAATATCAAATGCAAGCGAAATATACAAACGGAAATACCCATAGCAACTGAAACTATAGCTATGAAGCATAATTAGGCAAACTGTAGCTAAGGAGGCTAATTAAGTTTCATCTCTTAGCTATTTATGAAATTTTCACAAAAATATATTCATCAGATTCTAAACAGCCACACTACAATAAAGGAGATTTCTTTTTTTTTTTTTTTTTGATAACCGATACAATAAAGGAGATTTCTAAAAGTTATTTCAGATGAAAGAACATGGATCTTCAAGCATATGAAGACACGTGTTCTCAACATGAAGCATGTGAAAATCCACAATTTGAAACAGCAAAACCAACAAGCTTAGAAGTAAGTAACAGTTTGATACCTTTGCACACGGTATTGAAGTTTCAATTGCTCTAGCATGGAAGACAAAACACTCTGTTGGTGGACCACTGCAACATTCATAATGATACAAAAATCTGATGATCAGTCTACCATCAAGGTTGAATACAACAGAAACCTAACTTTATAGCTGAGCATGCTACTTCTATGGCTTGGTGTTGGAAAATCACAAAAGTGCATTTTTCTTTTCTTTCTTCAGTGAGTTCATTTTACTTTTCTAGGGACATAATCAATGATCCAAAGCTAAAATGATTTAACTTAGATGATGCTTCTTGTCTAAACGATTGAATTGGAGATCCTTGATCATTTTCTTTGTAATTAAGTGAGATCCTTTATCAAATTTGAACAGAACAAACTTCATTTAAGTAATGTAATCTGTGATATTTCTCTCAACAAAAAGTAATGTAATCTGTGATACAAGGAATATGGACAAAATAGAGGTAATAAGCAAATTACAAGAACATGTAACTGTATCCATCATCCATACTCAACCAAAAGTAATAAAGATAAGCTGTAGATCTTTTTTTCCCTTTTTATAGATTAAGTAAGATCAGTTGTAGTTCTCTTCTGCACTTTTCAATGCTAGAAGCAGATCATAGAGACACCTTTTGGGCCTTTTGTATCAAGTTATTATTATTTCTTCTCCATGAACAAGGATCATCACGAATTGTAAACAATCATAATAACAACTCCAATAACAATAACACTAGTGTTACTAATAGTAGTGGTAATAATTTCAAATATTATTAATGGTATTTTTAGCAATAATTAAGATGAAGAGGATGACAACCAGAACAATAATACTACTACAATGCCTAAGTGCATGATCCTATTTGCATTGTTCTCTTTGTTTCAACTATATCAAGAAAAAAACACAATGATCATTAACCTTCTGTAGAATAGCCAAATCCTTTTTCGAGTTAAAATTAGGACATATATCCATGAAATAGTATTGTAAAAGAACTAAAAAACCCAAAGAATATGCGACATCCAACACCATGAAATAAACATGTAATATTGATAACAAAAGAAATCACAAAAGCTGCCTACATGGAATATTCTTAGGAAATGAACATGGAGCCCCCAACAAGCTAAGATAGGAATAAAGATCAAGAGTGTATCATACATGAATATACTCAATTAGGAGCTAGCAATGATAAGGTAGCTACTCAAAAGATCAAAAGCTTGTGCAGTTCATCCACAAAAATCTCAGTAATACTAGTCATTCATTAAACATCTAGAATGAGATATTACGATGTCAAACTTGTAGGGTTCGAAGATCAACAGAATTTAACATCATCTGTGATTTAGTGTATAACGGGATAAAGAATCATTGCTAAAAGAACCATACTGAAATACGAATTCTTACATGTTCCTTGAAGCTTTAGTATCTCGTGCAAACATTTTGAAAGATAAAAGCTTCCCTTCAAGCTGACCTAAAAGCCGGTTAACCTTGCCTACTTCAAACTTGGTTGGTTTATTTCCATGCACCAGCTCGTCATTTTCATCATTGATTTCATTTACGTTACTTTTGTCAACATCGCTTTTACCACATTCATTCTGTTGATGAACATCAGTGCTACCGTCAATCCAGATTTGATCCCCTTGCTTTTCGCCTAATACATCATCAATAGGGAATATATACAAATAGTGTCTCCATTTTGCTGAGAAGTTGGGATGAAATTCCCGGGATACCTATAGCAGGAAAAAATTATTTGTTGTTACATCTTATTCATAGATAAAAAAGAATAAGGAGAAACCAACAATAAGTGGATGGTAGTACGCCTTATTTTGATAAGTAAAGCAAAAATTCTATCGATTTCTGTAGCAACAAGTACAGATTTTGTGTACAAAAAGATGGACTGAAACCCTTTAATTATGCAGGGAGTCTAACAACCCGAAATTGCTATCAACATAATTTCCAAAAGCCGTCCTACACATAAATTCAACAAGTAAAGACATTCTAGATTTTACCGGGAAGGCAGATGGTGCTTTCCCTTCAAACATACTGATTCTTTCGAACAAAATTGTCTGAAAGAAACACATGTGCAATTTGCCCAATAAACCCAAAAAAATTGCAATAAAACTATTAGCTATTCACAAATTGAAAAATCCAATCATACTCCAAAGTCCAAATCCTATAGGAGATTGGTGCATGTGAGTGTCAGCCTGCTAAATGACAATTTGGCAGCAGTGGAACCATGCTTAGCAAATGAATTTTTTACTGATTTGAACTACTAGTGAGGAAAGATGGATAGCCAAGAAACCCCCTTTATGCATAACCAGGACTAAAAACACCATTTAACTGACTAGAACTAGTGATGAAGAGATCATGCAAGCTGCCGAGAAGAGGAAAACCAAAAAACAAAAACAGAAATTTCTACTCAAAAATTCATTTCAGAAAGCAGAAGGACTAGTAGAACAACCATGGGTATCTTGGAAAAAGGATCTGGTAAGTCCAGCACAGCAGATTATGAGAATTGTCCCACAACAGAATGCAGAACCTAAATATTGACCATTCTTCCCAGCTTTCCTTTGTTCGTCATGGATGGAAATAACAATGTGACAAGGGTGAGTGGGTGACAAAAGTTGAAAAGAGGAATATTCCTTCAACTCCACTTCTCAGTTGAAGGCTTCTCGTCTTGTTGATCAGCCTTTTGTCCGTGCATGCATAAATGGAAAAAGTACTTCTGTTCTCACTTTTTTCCCCTCGATTACACGATGCTCAGTTACCCACGGGATTTAGACAGCTTTTCAGCTAGAACGACCTTTCCACATGACTTTGAACCATAAATTATTTAAAGCAATTTTTAAAACTTTAGGGGGCATTCACCAAATAAATGAAAACCCAAATGGTAACAGCAGTATTTAACCAGAAAACATTGAAATACATTTTCCCCAACAGATGACAAAAAAGCAAGTTGCATCTTCATGCTTGAAAAAACAATAAACCAAATAATCAATTACCTTGGTGAGAGAAACTACCCTGATCTTTCCTGGTGCTGCCTTATCAAGAGCAGCTTTTACATCTTCAATCTTAACATCCTTTCGCCAAGTGTCTAGACATAAAAGTGAACCAATAATCTTATCTCAAAAAAGGGGGCAAAAATTCACAAGTTGAACATTAAACTTTTTGGATATGAATGTACTCATGGTTTAATGATAAGCTATATACCCATGACATCCATAGTCAACTGTATATAAGTATTTCAATGGGGGGAAATTGGAAACTTATTCTTAATCAAGTCTAAGATACTGTTTATAGAACAGTAATGAATTATTGCTTAAAAAAGTTTACACCTTCTAGCCATTTTAAATTAGTAGGATTCTACATTCAAGCCACTTTTTTTTGTAGATTGACCCCAGAGAAAGAATGATCAGCATTTTACTCGGTTTCAGTATCATTCAATCTTGGATAAATCTTTTGGCATGAATAACTTCAGATCTTTTTCTATTGTGTCCAACATATAATTTTTAGGAGAAACGATAAAGAGTCAATCCGCTTTAGTCATTTACTCAAACTTATTGTTTAGGTTTTAGTTTTGATAGGCATTTGAATGAGCCATCCACACAGTTGTTTTATAGAATCACCCCTTAAAAAGAGGAATATTTGGAATCATCCTTAATGTGCTGAAAGATACTGAATTTTCTCCAACTCGCAATGGGGCAGGGAGCATAACAAATGAAGATGTATGCTGTGGATGTTTCCTATGTTTTACAGGTGCAAAAATTGAACATCACATCAAGTCAATATCAATAGATCGAGGTGCTTCTAAGTAATTCAGTCTGAGCCTTGAATGAACTACATACTCTTCGATCCCTTTCCAGAACAAGCCCTAAAGTCACATCTTTCAAAACTGGGACCGAAGTAAAGTACTTTCAAGTTGCTCTTGCACAATGCCCTACTTTGGCTACTTAGTTATAGATACAAACTCTAGAAAACTATTTTTATGACAAACTCAAACTCTAAATAGCTTAAGCATTTCTTGAGTTGAAAAGGTATTTATAGAAACTAGAGCTAAAGAAAGCTTTGAAACCCTAGTAGCAGAATGAAATAAGTTTACTGGGTGCCAAATGAGTAGTTTAACTCTTCGTTACCTCAAAAGGGCATTGAGAATTATTTATTTTTAAAAAAAACAAAAATAGAAAAGACTACAACAACAAACCCAATGTATCCCACAAGTGGAGTCTTGGGAGGGTAGAGCGTACGCATACCTTACCCCTACCTTGGGAGATGGAGGTTTTGTTTCCGATAGACACTTGGCTCAATGAAAGACATATCAAAATAGATCAAAGAAGAAATAATGGCAAAATACTATAGGAAGCATGACAAAGCATTCTAAAGAAAAAAGGACCAGTAACTGCAACAAAATAGTGTGATAATCGAAGTACAAGAGACAATGAATATTAACAGAAATCGAAAGATAAGAAGCTAGATGATAAATACTACTACTGCCAGTATGAAAGAATAAGCAAGATTAAAATCCACTACCTACTAACCTTCTACCATAATCCGTGTCCTCCACAATATTCTATCTAAGGTCATGTCCACGGTAAGTTGCAACTATGTCATGCCTTATTTAATCACCTCTCCTCAATACTCTTTGGTCTACCTCTACCTCTCCTGAAACTATCCATAGTCAACCTCTCACACCTATGTATAAAGGCATTTGTGTCTCTCCTCACATGCCTGAACTGTAACACCTCAGAAATTCTAAGTTCAGATTCGATCGTGAGAAGTTGAGAATTTTGCAGAAAACAGGAATCCACAAGCAGCATCTACGGACCGTAGATGGAACCACAGGTCATAGATGAGGTTTATAGATTAAGTTTAGAAACAGGAAAACTTTTCAGATTTTTACAGATGGTCTTTACGACTCGTGGAATGAACCACGGACCGTAAATGACGTCCTTAAATCAAGTTGAGAGATTGGGAAACCAGACTGAGTTTCACGAACTCAAACCATGGATTGTAGATCCTTTTACGGGTTGTAGATGGGTCTCGGGAATCAAACTTCAAAATTTTAAATTTTAGCCTAACTTCCACAGACGCGATCTCCGATCAGTAGATGGAACCACGGACCGTAGATGGCCTCATGAAATCTACTGATGTCATTTTTTCTTCAAGGTCCTTTTGGTCTTTTCCCACTCTTTTAATCCCTGCACTATGTTGTTTCATGTACAGTTTTAATTACATGTTTTACTTATATTTCAGTATACATATATAGTTATCCTCATGATCCCTTAGAATAGGAAAAATCATGTCTTGAAACTATGATAACTAAATTGCATGATTTCTAGCAAGGATAGTAGAAATTCATCATGATTAGTTAAATACTCAATATATCAATTCTACATGTATAAGATGCTTTCAAATAAAGTGTCTATCAGTTCAATATCCGTTTTAGTGTTTATGAGCTATTCAGTTACTAGTATAATTAAGTTTATCAACTTACATTCAATTGGAAGAATTACTTAGCACTGGGCGGATTTAGGGATGAAAACTCACCCGTCAGTTAGGATTGAGACCTTTAGTAGCAATTCTTAAGTCCTAGAACTAGGTGTCACAGTAGGATTATAAGGGTCACCCATCACATCAAGACCGACTCCTTAGTCCTTTTTATGGTCATCAGCTTGGTGGTACCTCATTAGCTCAGATCAGCCTCCATGCCCTAGCAAGGTATATTGGGCCCTCTTCGATGGGGATTATACATCGAACTCCATGTTTAGCTCCCATGGTTATATGTTGGTTATTAGTATCTCCCACAGTCCATTCTCAGATGTTGCATGACCTTGTAGTCAATTATATCAATTTTCAGCATTCACTAATTACATGTTTTTACTACTTGGTCATTGCATTAGTTCATGTTATTCAGCTCAACACTTCAAACTTATCATGTTCAGTTTATTAGTCTTATCATGCATATTTCACATACTCAGTACATTCAAAGTACTGACTACATATTAGAGGGGCGGCCCCATTATTCACCGAGTTTAGAAGGCTGTGATTGGTCCAAAGAACGGGTCATAGACGGATTTTTCGGTTATCAAAAAAAAAAAAGTACTGTCTACATACTTTTTTTTTTTGAAATAGATAACTTTGTATTCACACAAAAGACTCATCAAAATCGATGAGGTGGGATTTACAAACCCCCCGGGGGTGCCATCATACTCAACCAAAAAGACAACTAAATTTACAATTGGCTTTTAAACTCCACAAGGCTATTACTTCCCCCACTAAATTTTGCTTACACCAAAAATACAAAAGACTAAGACATCTCATCTTGATCTCCTGTGGGCTGCTAACCTTTCCTTCATAACATCTCCCATTCCTTTCCTTCCATAGTGTCCACCATATGCAAGCAGGGATATTTTTCCACCAGTCTTCTTTTGATCCTCTCTTTCCGATTCCTTGCCAGTGTGTTAGGACCTCAAAAGTGGTTCTGGGCATTGTCCAGTTAACCCCGAGTATACAAACGAACATGTTCCACAGATCTG
>JAJOOF010005055.1:0-18890 GCA_029582545.1 Solanum lignicaule
CTTGTAAATGCGAAAATTGGTGTGAAAAAAATGGTGTGAGTATACGTGGTGGTTCCCCAATTCATTACAAAGGTTCTGATTAAGTTTTTTGAGAAATTTTTTTTAGGTGATCCGGGGCGCCAGATCCATGGGCTATAACACACGAAAAATTGGGTAATTTCGAAATAAGGGCTTGTAAATGCGAAAATTGGTGTGAAAAAAATGGTGTGAGTATACGTGGTGGTTCCCCAATTCATTACAAAGGTTCTGATTAAGTTTTTTGAGAAATTTTTTTTAGGTGATCCGGGGCGCCAGATCCATGGGCTATAACACACGAAAAATTGGGTAATTTCGAAATAAGGGCTTGTAAATGCGAAAATTGGTGTGAAAAAAATGGTGTGAGTATACGTGGTGGTTCCCCAATTCATTACAAAGGTTCTGATTAAGTTTTTTGAGAAATTTTTTTTAGGTGATCCGGGGCGCCAGATCCATGGGCTATAACACACGAAAAATTGGGTAATTTCGAAATAAGGGCTTGTAAATGCGAAAATTGGTGTGAAAAAAATGGTGTGAGTATACGTGGTGGTTCCCCAATTCATTACGGAGGTCTTCATAAAGTTTTTTGAGAAATTTGTTTTGGGTGCTCCGGGGCGCCAGATCCATTGGCTAACACACGAAAAATTGGGTAGTTTCTAAAAAGGGCATGTAAATGCAAAAATGAGCGTGAAAAAAATGATGGAGTATAGTGGTGGTTCCCCAACTCATTACGGAGGTCCTTATAAAGTTTCTTTAGAAAAAAATTTGGGTGCTTCGGGGCGCTATATCCATGGCCATAACACACGAAAATTCAGGAAAATTGGGTAATTTCGAAAAAAGGGCTTGTAAATGCGAAAATGGGCGTGAAAAAAATGGTGTGAGTATACGTGGTGGTTCTCCAACTAATTACGGAGGTCATCATAAAGTATTTTAAGAAAAAAATTTCTTGTGCTCCGGGGTGCTTGATTCATGGGTATAACACATGAAAAATCGAGAAAATTGGGTAATTTCTAAAGAAGGGCCTGTAAATGCAGAAATGGGTGTGAGTATACATGGTGGTTCCCAACTCATTACGGAGGTCTTCATAATTTTTTTTTAAAAAAAATTGGGTGCTCCGGGGCGCTAGATCCATGTGCTATAACATACGAAAAATTGGGGAATTTGGATAATTTCTAAAAAAAAGGCCTGTAAATACGAAATGGGCATGAAAAAAATGATGTGAGTATACGTGGTGGTTCCCCAACTCATTCTGGAGGTCCTCACAAAGTTTTTTGAGAAAAAAATTTGGGTGCTCTGGGGCATCAGATCCATAGGCTATAACACACGAAAAATTCAAAAATTTGGGTAATTTATAAAAAAGGGCTTGTAAATGCGGAAATGGACGTGAAAAAAAGGTGCGAGTATACGTGGTTGTTCCCTAACTCATTACGGAGGTCCTCATAAAAATTTTTGAGAATTTTTTTTGGGTGCTTCGGGGCGCCAGATCCATGGCTATAAACCTATAACATATGAAAAATCGGGAAATTTGGGTAAGTTCTAAAAAGGGACTATAAATGCGAAAATGGGCGTGAAAAAAATGGTGTGAGTATATGTGGTGGTTCCTCAACTCATTACGGAGGTCCTCATAAAAAATTTTGAGAAAAAAAATTAGGTGCTCCGGGATGCCATATTCATGGGCTATAGCACACGAAAAATTGGGAAATTTGGGTAATTTCTAAAAGAAGGTATGTAGATGCCG
This sequence comes from Solanum lignicaule, assembly GCA_029582545.1. Lineage (NCBI taxonomy): Eukaryota > Viridiplantae > Streptophyta > Magnoliopsida > Solanales > Solanaceae > Solanum > Solanum lignicaule. The sequence goes on from JAJOOF010005055.1 coordinate 1,754, forward strand.
AAATGAGCGTGAAAAAATGGTGTGAGTATACGTGGTGGTTCCCACTCACAAAAAAACAAGAAAATCGCGTAATTCAAATAAATAACAATTAGTACTCTATAATTCGAAAATTTTTACAATGATAGAGGCACAACCAACAATAGTTGGGTAACCCTCAATTAATTAGTTGACACTTGGATAATGGGTCCATTTCTTTACCTTTTTACCATCTCTCTCCTACTCACCTCTCTTTTCTTTCATTTTTTTTTACTCGTAATTAATATCTAATTCTCAAAACATTATTAAATAATTAATACATTTGATTAAAAAAAATATCGATAAATACATTTTCTGTTAAAATAACTTAAACATTCATAAAATTGTTAACATTAAAAATAAACTTATTTTTCAGTATATTTAATAGAATCAAATTAACTCAAAATACAAACTAATTTACTTTAGCATATAAATTGATTTGATAAGATTATTTTTGTTTTGATTTTTTATCTTATTTTGAAATTACACATACTTTTTCTTTCACCATAACCATATTTAAATATAAGAATGACAACGGGATAGAACAGGACAGGGAGTGACGGACTCATAAACGTTTTAAAATTTTTTATATAGGTGAGGCGGGTCACATAACAAAATTTAAGTCTTTTGAATTAAAACTTACAATGCTTAATTTATTTTCAAGAATTAATCGGTTCCATATAATTTTAAAATAACTACTCATTATATTATTATTATAATAATAACAATAATAATAATAATAATAATATTAGAATTCATTTTTCGTGTCTTTACGTACATTCATTTATAATATATATTTCCCAACGTTTTTCTATTAAGTATTTTAAAAAATTATAACTTAAATTAAGAAAAATAACGGATACTCTCTGTTAAGAGAATGACTTTAAATATATGAACTAAAAACAAAATTAAAATAACAATGACTATAAATATATGAACTAAAACAGAATTAAATTTTTTTATGGAAAACTAAATTTGAATTAATTTGTTTTTTTAGATGCTAGTAATTGAGAAAACACTAAATATTTTTTAGTTAATTTGATATTATTAAAAATATTGAATGATATGAGTATTTTAAATACTCAGTCCTAAAAACGTTTTTGGTTATTGTGATAAAAAAATGTTTATTAATTTTTTTATTCAATATATCAACATCTTAAGAAAATGAAGTAAACTGAAGTTCATACTCATACTGATCTACGAACCACCCTTCTCTCTGATTTGTCCTTCCTGACCTCTCTTAAGCCTTTCAACGATCGTTTAGGTAGCCTCCTTAGGACTTTTTCAGGATTTTTCTTTCTTAGAATTGGAAGAAAAAGATTGATATGACTGTGAAAAATTGAACCTCTACCTTCTTCTAGAGGAATTGAGTCGTTCATTTTGGTCTAACTTCGTTACTGTACCCCGGTCTCACTCCGACAACGTACTATCCTAGACCTCTGTCTATCCCGACATTGATAGAAATTCATAGTTAGGTTAGCCAGCTCGGTAACCCAGACTGTCCGATTCTTGGGTCCGGTCGAGCCTCTTTGAAATTACATCCCTGCCTCTCGTCTAACTCGAGTTGCCTCGCTCCTTTGACAGTTAAGGTTCGACCTCAATGGGAAAATAAAATGGAGCACCTAACAACGTATCTTCACAGACCAAGAACTACGAGATCGCCCCTTTCATTCTGGGGTGATCAGCCCATCCACACCTATTATGATGATATAGAGCCCGGGACACTCAAGATAATTGCCAGGTCAGTCTGGTCGGAAAGAAGCTTGCTTACACCTTGCTTTATATTGAAAGAAGTCTTCCTCCTTGAGAAGGTGAGAAGTCTTCCTCCCTGTGCTCTATCAATCTAGTCCCAGTCTTTCCAGTAAGCGAGCTCCGCAGGGGAACAAATCACTCATTCTTCCATTGGGGACAGGTGCACGAACGAAAACACCAAACGTCACACATCCGCCACCTACCTATCGTAAAAAAATATTTATTAGGAGTAGGAAAATAAGAAAATGAAAGAAAAGAGAGGTAAGTAGGAGAGAGATGGTAAAATGGTAAAGAAATAGACCCATTATCCAAGTGTCAACTAATTAATGGAAGATCACCCAACTATTGTTGGTTGTGCCTTTACCATTGTAAAATTTTTCCTATAATTCTATTATGAAATTTGATAACCTTACTAGTATATTTGCTACTAGTTTCACTAGATGCATTCATCTGATTGCACAAAATATGAATTGTACTAAATTAAGCGTTAATGCATTATGATGTCTTTTTGTTTTAATACGTATAAACCAAAACTTTACGAAGAAGAGTTTTTCTTTTTTCTTAATTACAATTGTTTCTTAACACAAATAAGGTTTAGACAAAAACTATTGAATTTTGCCAAATTCGTGATTAGAACTCTTTGATCTTCTCCGACTAGTGTGCACCAATTTCAAGAACATATAAGCGCTTTGTAACAATTTTTTTATTTTCCACAATTCTTTATCTAGGGATGGCAATGGGGTAGGGCGGATGCGGGGCAGGGTGGGTTTAAGGCTACGTGGGGCGGGTTGAAGTGAATTTTTTTAAAATTAATGCAGGTTGCGGGCATATGTAATTTTATGTGGGTTCAAATTTAATTTTAATTTTTTACATGTTATAAGAGTAATAAAACATTATTTATTAAGATAATTTCTATATAGCTACTAAAATATTAAAAATAGTAAATGAAAATGGTTCAATAAAAAATAATACAATTTCTTACATGTTTCGCAATTGACCTCTAATAAATAAATTTTTAAGTTACTATCCTATTAGATTAAGGGAAAAGGGTCTGATATACCCTCAACTTTGTCATTTAGAGCTAATATACCCCTCGTTATGAAAATTGCTCATATATACCCCTACTTATATACAAATGGCTCTCATAACCCTTTTCCTCTAACGGAAATGAAAAAAAAATTAATTTTAGTTTAATTTTTATTATTTTAAAAAAATATATATAATCCCATATGAGTATATTTAATCCTCCTCAAACATTTTTTTTTTACTTTTTTTGTTTCAATGACTAATTTAGATTTATTATTTTGATGGTCAAATTTATTTATGATTCACTTGCAAAACTTATTATAGATGACCAATTTTTTTTCTTCAAATACAAAAATTAAATTACAATATAGACAAAAAAAATAGTTTTTAAATTATAATATAGCCACAAAAAAATAGTTTTAATTTTTTTTCTTTACACTAAGGAATGAAAGAAAAAAATAAGAATAAGAATAAGAAACTCATATAATTATAATCAAAGAAGTTAAAAAATAATTTATGTATGAAAAAGATTAAAATATACCTTGAACTTTGCTAGAAGAATCATATATACCCCTCAATACTTTTTAAGAAAATTAAATGTCAAAAATATAAATTTAAAACTAATTTTTTCACTTCCATTAAATGAAGGGTATATGTGATCTCATTTTGTAACGGCAGGGGTATATGTGAGCCATTTGTATAACGGTACGGGTATATATGTGCCACTTTGATAACAAGGGGCATATCAGCTCCAAATGACAAAGTTGAGGGGTATATCAGACCCTTTTCCCTTAAATTAATATAACTTAATGAAAAAAAGAATTTATTTTTAGTATCAAACTTAACTAGAAAAAGAAAATATTAAAAAAGTTATGTGGGACGGGTTCATGCAGGGCAGGTTTATGCGGGGTGGGGTGGGACTGGTTGAAAATGAAAAAAAGTTGTTATGCGGGGTGGGGCAGATTAAAAATTTTGCGGGTTAAGCTCAACCCACTCACCCCATACCGCACCGTCCCATTGCCATCCCTATTTGTATCATGCTCAAAGTACTTATAAACTCATTAACATAATTAGCAGATAAGCTGAGCAATTCTTCTTAGAACTAGAGACCTTGATACTCTTTTGATGATTGGTACAGTACAATGTGGCAATTTCACAATACAACATGTTAAATGGATTATTAAAGCTATTGTAGCAAATGTGGCAATTTCTTCAGCTTGCAAGCCAGAGTTCATTCAATGTTGCATTTTCTGTACCTAATAGATAGTTTATTTTTCTTCCAAGATCCATAGATGTTTATTAATCAGTAGCTAAGCCAAGAATCTGCAATAAGAAAATAAGTAATCAGAAAGTTGCAACTATGTGATTCAAAAGGAACAAAAGAGATTAAATTTAAGAAAGAATAGAGAAGTATCACTTCCTTGCTAAAACTGTGGCTTTTTAAACAGATTAGTTTTTCGACACGTGCGTTGTACGTGATTATCAATTCAGAAAATTTAAGCGAAGATTTGAATAATAAGGTTTGCACAAAATAATATTGCAGATTATTTTGTGAATGTTCAATGTGGATCGTCATATATATCTCTTATTCACACGAACCTATGAAAATTTTTATTAGTTAAATGAAATAATGTATATATTTATTTCAATATGATGAGGTTCAATCATGTAATTAGTCGTATCTCACCAATATTACCTTATAGACGATATTTGTTGTTCTTCTCATCTAACCAGATGTGCTTTGCACGTGTATTCCGCTTAATCTGTTTAGATGTCATATGAACATGTTGAGAACAAGTACATTTTATTTTTTAGAACTATTTTTGTATATTAATTATTATTTTATAAGTTATAATATAATAGATGATGTTCTTTTTGTTGACTCTCATATTTGACTTCTCGATTGATTGTGTACATAAATCAAAGATAGTTATATGACTGTCCATATTTAATTGAGAAAGGTTTCCTTCTTTTTTTTTAACTAAAAAACTAAAAATTAAAATTAATATATTCTATCTGTGAAACCATATATATAATCACATGTTTATCTTACATCCAACAAAGATATAGTTCATATACTTGTAAACAATTTTCAATTTATTCAAACAAGCATGATTCATCCAAGGAAAAATAACAACACCGTGTTAACACATATATAGGGGCGGTATAATAATATGAAAAATTATTGGTCAAAAGTTAATATAAGAAAAGATGAATGATAGAAATAATTAATGTACTAACTATGAGAATTCATAATATTATAACTAAAGAATGTAAAAGAGTGTGAATAACATTTGCAATAATTAGTAACAACTTATACTTACATAAATAAATAGGACATTTAATTAATGCTACTATTTTTTTTTATAGTTATTAGATTTTAATTTAGTATAGGGACAAAATGAAAATGTTTACTCCATATTACTGAATATAAAATTTATTTTGTTAATGATACATTTTAAATGATTCATATATATTCACATATTTTCACATTTGTTGTGAGTTTTTTTTTCTCAAAGAAAAGGAACTTGGGAAATTTTTAAATAATATATTTTTACGTAAGAAGATCTTGTTAACTTGATAATACATTTGTGACATATATATATAAATAAAATATTAAACGATACATACTTCAAATGGCGTTATTAGAAGTCTTATGAACTTTTCTTCATCGGAAATACTGAAATATTAAGAAATAGTAAATTAGTAAAACAAAAGGGCAATGTTAACATAGTAATAACTATTTTGAAGCAAACTTCCTGACAATCTAAATTACATAAGTAGTATTGATAAACAAATTAATTCTTTTGTATTGAGCATAAAAAAAATAAATTATGACAATTTTCTAACTCTTGAGAATTTTATTAATTTTGAAAAAAGATATTCAGAAACATATATCTACATCACAAGAGAAATTGTTAACAAAAACAAATGAATTTAGACTGTAATAAAAATTAAACTAATACAAATTTCAACTGACGTTATTACAAGTCATATGAACTTTTCTTCGTCGAAAATATCGAAATATTAAGAAATTGTAAATTAGTAATAAAAAGGGGAATGCTTATATAGTAATAACTATTTTGAAGCAAATTTCATAACAGTCTAAATCACATAAGTAGCATTGATAAATAAAGTCATTCTTTTGTCTTGGGCATTAAAAAAATAAATCATGACAATTCTCTAACTTTCGAGAAGTTTAATAATTTTGGAAAAATGTATTCAGAAGCATATATCTACATCACAAGAGAAATTGTTAACAAAAACAAATGAATTTAGACTACAATAAAAATTAAACTAATACATACTTCAACTGACATTATTACAAGTCATATAAACTTTTCTTCGTCGAAAAATACTTAAATATTAAGAAATAGTAAATCAGCAAAATCAAAGGGCAATGTTTATATAGTAATAACTATTTTGAAGCAATCTTCTTGACAATCTAAATCAAATAAGTAACATTGATAAATAAAACTATTCTTTTGTCTTGAGCATAAAAAAAAACAAACCGTGACAAATTCTCTAACTCTTGAGAAGTTTAATAATTTTTGAATGAGATATTCAGAAGAATATATCTACATCACAAGAGAAATTGTTAAAAAAAATAAATGAATTTAGACTATATCATGTTAACTTCATATATTGGAACATTACATACTTACGTATATACTAAGAAAAAAATGATTATTATATCATCACAATTATTTTCCTCAAGTACTCGAGGTTAAGGAATATACCCTCTTAGGATAAAACAATTTACTTCATCAGAATAGTGGTACCTCATATTCCGCTAAACTTCGAACTCACTCAACAACAATAAATCACACGAATTTTTTTTAAAATACAAGAAGAAGAAGAGTAGAAGATTAAAAAGAGTTGTGGTTGAAAAATTAGAGGAAACCCCTCTATTTATAGTCAACAAATGGTAGTATGAACAAGTATTTTTTATGTCTTGTTTTAAAAGTCGTGACCTTTCCGAGAAGTCACAACTTTTTGGAAAAGTCACAACTTATTGAAAAAGTTACAACTCTTTAAAAAAGTAACAACTCTTTGAAAAAGTCACAACTCATCAAAAACTCACAACCCTTTGGAAAAAATCACAACTTATCAGAAAAATCACAACTCATCAAAAAAGTCACAACCTAAGTTAGGGATATTATTGTAATTTAACATTCAAGTTAGGAGTTCGTGCTTTTAAGGTAATATATATATGATATTATTAATTAAAGAGGCAATATACTAATTCAGGAGATAATGAACTAATTATAAATACATGTATAGTCATTCAACATATCTGCCAAATATTTCATATTATCCATGTAAAACACAAATAATCCGGCATATAATAAAATATCTAATCTTTCATTGAGATAATTTTTAATTTCATTTGGAAATAAGAAATATAATATTGTACATGTTCTACGACAATAATTATATAAAGTCTAAATAAGTAATATCTATTTAATTGTAATCTAGACACAAATTTGTTTATATAAGCAGAGAACATATTTAACTAAAAAGGAATAAGAAAAGAATACATTATAAAAGAACATTTAACACTAATACAAAAATCACTTACAAATGGTCATCACTTTAAGCACTTTTACATAAAATAGGACAAATAATTCATTATTTTGTTGTAATTCATACAACATGATAAAAAGATATTATTTCCTTCCAAACATTCTTTACAATTAATCAATCAATCAATCATAACGTCTTCGATCGAAATACAACAATAATGTTATTGCCCCTAATAGTTCAAGAAAGATTGATGACAACTTTTCTTCTGCGGTCTATGACTATGACTAGAAAGGAAATCAAAAAAGAAGAAAGAAATGATATACCTAAGATAAGAATATGGATCTCAATTTATAAGAGAGAATTGACAATAACATACTTTAGTAAGAAGATCAGATATGAGATTTGTAAATTCATTTCCGTTTCTAGGTGACTTTAGATAGAAAAACCTTAGGTGAGGGGAGATGAAAGGAAAATAAAATAAAATATGCCCATCAGTTTCCTACTTAATTATGTAACCTTTGGTCTTCACCTGTAATTCATTGAACAGTATAATTAGGAGTCTTTTTGTCTTCTTGATAATAATTACTTATAACAATTCAATATTAATTCACCATACAACATGAATAAATTGTAAGTTGTAACGAAAGAATTTGATAAATTTGATATTGATTTAATGTGTAATTCTTCCTAGTAGTAATTAAAATTTACTATTTAATTAATCAATTTATTAGATGATTAATAGTATTTGTATTTGATAGAGGGACAAAATGGTAATCTTACCTTTGCCTAACATTCTTCCCACTTTTAAGTATAATATATGATATGATATGATTCTATAGTCTATTTGCTAGAAACAATTCTAAAAATATTTATTTTATATCAATCAACTATGTCTCAATCTCAAATTCGTTGGTGTCAGTTAAAGATTGATATATGCAAGCAAAAATCCATCCTTTCGTAGAAATTAGACGTCACCAACTAGAAGAGGTGCCAGCCATGACCAACTGATACAGGAGTGGCTGTCAAGACTCAAGAGAGATGTCGATGGTAATCAAAGTTCAAAACGAAAAAAAGAAGAAGAAAAGGAGCCATGGCTGCGAGTACCAGCCAAGACCAACGATGTTCAAACGGAAACAAATTGTAATAAACCAATTGAGTAATATGGATTGTAAAGAGGGTTTGTAAGGGGTTTAAAACCCCAATCGTAAAGATAAATAAACAATATTAGTTAAGAATCCTCTGCGAACAATAAAGTGTTGTATCTGTTTGAGAAAGGCTTTCTACTTTTAGGGAAATTCTCATTTGAACAAGACCCTCACTTACTATTCAGGTTTTCGACATGTGATGATGGCAAATTTGATGAGACCTTTCTTGTATCCTTCAATCATCAGTGGCATTGCCAGTGCAGCTTTGATTGTCTTCCATCCTGATAAGGTAACTCCAATAAATCAAATACGAAAAAGGGGTGCCTTAAATTTTTAGTAGTAGTACACATTTTGGCACGACACAACTTACCACTGCGTAGTACTGATGTGAAGCCCTTCCATGTCAGTGCTGACTTTATGACTGCTGGCCAAAATGGAGCAACATTCTCAGACCAGTCTTCTGCCTTGATATCCTGCCAGTAGCCAAAAGATTAGCGGGAACGAAAAGAGTATGTTTGAGATAGGTTCATGACAAAACTAATAGCAGTTAGTAGAATTAATTTACCTGAAGAGAATTGGATTGAAGTAACTTCACATAATCAGCAGTGGAACACCACGCCGGAAGATAGAAGGCTTTACATATCTTATTTAGCAGCTCTTTTTCCTCTGGAGTCAGAGATTCCTCTGAAGGGGAAAGGTCCCTGTGGCACCATGTGACAAGGATGATTGTGCCTCCTGGTGCTGCCACTCGAGCTAATTCGCCAACAAACTAACAATAAAGGAACAAGGTTAGGAAAAACACTACACAGCAATTAGAGACACGTGCCACCATGTACATTTTCTGAAGTTCAAATATACATAGATAAGTAAAAAACATGTATCAGATATAATGAACCTTTTCTTTGTTCGGCATGTGTTCTCCACTCTCCATGGACCAAACCAAGTCGAATTGCCCATCTGGAAAAGGCTGATTCAAGGCGTCCGCTACTTGAAATGAAACCTGCTCATTTATATTCCGGTTAATGAACAGAGAGGCAAATTTTATGTGAAAACATATAAAGATTTCACAATACGTTGTAGGAGTGGGAGCCAACAGGGGAAAGGTTACATTGACATACAAATGATATTGCGGAGAAAACCAGTAAACTTTCCTCTTTATTAGCTCCCTTTAGAAATCAGTCCAATTAAAATAGCGTAAAGGGAATCCAAATAACTAATGCAAAATTAAGTGTTTTCACAACTAACTGAAAAAATGATCATACTGTGCCATTTTAGAGAAACACTTCCTGGTGGATGCTGCAATATACAGCCATTATACGTGTAAAAATTATCACATGGATTTATGTTCAGTACAGAATCTCCTGATAAGTATGTAATAATGATTCACTAAACATCAACGAGCAGAAGTTTTGCACAATGAACGTAGCTTTAAGAACTCGCTCATTAAAACACATACTATAAACTATCCTCAGTTCTATGAATCAATAAAATACCATTAGTGTTTAACTTATTCAAGAAGACATGCTCAAGTGATTTAAGTTTCTCACACATAGCGTTGTAAAGCAAATTCTAGCTCAAACGCATATACCTTATCCCCTAATCCCTGAGCATCAGCAAGAGCTTGAGCCCTCTCTGCTTGTACAGGACTCAAAGTGATACCTTTAGCTGTAGCGCCATATTTCTTTGCAAGGTACCTAGAACTGCCTCCTATGCCACATCCAACATCAACTATGGACGTTGGTTTTTTCGCTGGATCTTCTGCACATATACAATATGCTAGTAAATTAAGGTACTCATTATAAGAACAAAAAAAAAATGATTGATTTCAGAATACATAACTACAAAAGAAGGAAGCTTCAATAACACAGTTTCTCATCATTCATGTAGGAAAATCAATCTTACAACATGCAAGTACTACCAAGTCGGATTATTAGAAAAACTTCCCTCGCCCTGACACGAGTAACAAAAAATCCTATGAGAAGCATGATCGCCTGCCAGTGGAAGGTTATTTATATTTCCCCAATCTATGCACTAATTTACCCTGTATAAATTGCCTTTGTATAACTAGGTTCAGGACAATTATATCTTAGCCGGTCACAAGAATGACTCCAAAACCTTCCTTTTCACTAATTCTCCAACCATGAAAAAATCCCGAGTTTATGCATCTGCAAATATCTATATAAATACAAATAGTTGAAATAATAAGAGAGATACAAAACAACTATTGTATACAACTCATATGGAAAACGTTGGATTGTTAATTGCAACATGTAAGATAGCACAACAACATACCCAGTGTAATCTCACAATTGTGTTCTGGGAAGGTTAGACTGTATGCAGACCTTACCCCTATCTCGTGGAGGTAGGGAGGTTGATTCTGAGTGACCAACATTTAAGATGGCACAAATAGCAAAAAAAGCAAAGTTCAGCTTTACGAAAGTGACAATTAATATTGCACAATCTAAAGCCTAACAAATGGTCCATAGAGACATAAATATAAATGAAAGTCAAGCTACTAATAACAACACTATAGCTTGCCCCCATGCTACATTTAAAACTCAATCAAACAGGACCTGAGGACCACAATACAGTTTCTTACACCTAAATCCACGATCATGTAGGCGGATCCAAAATGCCACCGTAGTGCATAAATCCAGATTATTCGGACTCCAATGCAGATACCAGATATCAAATAGGAAACCCATAAGCTGTTACTAGCTATCAATATATTCAGAACCAAAACAAAACAAAAAAGTTCTTGTCTTTCTCACATAATCTGAAAAACATCATCTACACCCTTTACTCTTCAGAGTTCAGCCTTTTTGTCTTCAACATCTTGTTTCCCCATTTCTTGGACTCAAAGTCAATAGACCCTTCTTTTTCCTTGGAAAAAAGTCCAACTTCTTAGCTTCTTCTATGGATAATAACAAAAGAGCTCTAAACCTAGAGGCAGATTCTATCAATACAGATTAGGGGTAGAGTTTTTTTCTTTTTTGGTTTCCCACCTAGTGTTTGGTAGTCACATTGAGTTCGATTAAATCCAAATTCACGTCGAAAAGTCCCATATTAGGTAAAGTGCTTCCTAACAAAGTGACTTCATAGGACTCAAACCCGAGACCTTTACTTACCACTCTACCACAATCCGTATTGGTACCGGGGCAGAGCTAGTAAAGGTTCAGGGTCATCCAAAACCTTTCAGCAGAAAATTACACTATGATTAAAATTATTTTTACGTATATATACAAGATGTTACCCTTTTCAACTTCAAACTTTTTCATATTTTGAAACCCTAAAAATCTCACTAGTCACTATCGCCAACAACAATAGTCTATTTCCGATAGACCCTCCTTAAGTAAAAAAAAAATGAAAAAAGAGGTAGTAGTAATACTAATACTCTGAGAATGGGAGAATCCCATTTTTACCAGAAATAGCAGCAAAACTTAGCGCCTTTTCAATCATACGGATCTGAGCAGCACGATGATCAGAAAGTTCCACAGATGACTGAGGTTCATAATAACCATGATGCATATGGTCACCCCAAATATCTTCCCAAATCCCAGAAGACTCATCATATAAATCTGCAATTCCTTTTTTCAACTCCTGTTGATTCTGTATTCCAACTTCTACTGATGATGAAGACACAACATTCATATCAGTAACACTAGCCATTCTTCTTCTACTATTACTACTACAACTAATGATTCTTCTCCTTGTATAATTTTGAATAATATTACTGTGAATCTGGGGTTTATGAAGAGCGAAAATAACAGGGGAGGAAGAAGATGAAGGACACGTGGGGTTCAATGATTGGATAGTACAAGCGGAATAGCATTGGCTGCCCATTATGATTTATTACTATATACTATCTATAGAAATAATTTAGGGGACAGTTGAAGCAATGAAAGAAGGAGAAACAATGAGCTAATAATAATTGTTTGTTTATTTATTTATTTACTACAGCAGCAATATTGGAGTTTCCAAAAGAAATGGAAAGTGATAACATCACATGCCAAAAAATTACGCAGGTATACGTGGAGTGTTACATATCTTTAATTTCTGCTTATATTTCAAAAAATTACGCAGGTATACGTGGAGTGTTACATATCTTTAATTTCTGCTTATATTTGAGTGCTAAACCGGAATACTAGATAGAGAATCTAAATTCGATTAAATCTGAATCACACATTATTTAAGGTTTAAATTTGAGATATTTAATTAAAGATGTACTCACTTCGTTCCAATTTATGTAGTACTTTTCTAATTTTGAGATTTCAAACAAATCTATCTTTCACCTAAATTTTTCATGTCTTTTAAATATTTTGTAGGGAAAGAGGTCAAAAATACCCTTAAACTATGCGAAAGGAACAAAAATGTCTTTCGTTTATAATTTGGTTCAAAAATGCCCTTACCGTCAATACTTTGGTTCAAAAATGTCCTTACAGTCAATACTTTGGTCCAGAAATGTCTCTATAGTTACAAAATGGGTCAAAAATATCTTTTTACGAATAAATATATATATTTTTCTTTTTAAACACATCTTCTTCCTAATTAAAATATTATTAAAGAACACTATTCTTGGTTTTTCTTCTAAAATCACTTTAACAAATAAAAATGTAGAAAAATATTTTTGTTCTTCTTAATCTCATTTTATCAATTAAAATAGAATAATTTCATGTACCCTTTCGACAAATAATATATGTCATATATATATAAGATCATCGTAAATCCATCATTAATTGATATTTATATAACGATAAAAAATAATGATAATAAAATAAGAAATATTTTTTGCCTGAGTTGAAGTAAGATAAACATTTGCTAATTTAAAAAACATTATTAGAAAAAGAATGTGTTAAAAAGAAAATAATGATATATTTATTTGGAAAATGAGCATTTTTTGTGACCCATAAAATAACAATAAGGGCATTTTTGGACCAAAGTATTGACGGCAAGGACATTTTTGGACCAAACTACAAACGAAGGATATTTTTGTTCATTTCACATAGTTTAAGGGCATTTTTGAACCAAAGTATTGACGGTAAGGACATTTTTGAGCCAAACTATAAACTAAGGGGATTTTTTGTTCCTTTCACATAGTTTAAGGACATTTTTTTACCATTTTCCCTATTTTGAATTGTCAATTATTATGAGACATAATACATAAATTTCATTTCAAAAACTTTGAAGATTTCATGCGCAATTTTTTTATCAAACTTAAACTATTTGAGTTTCGAAAAACTAAAAGCGTCACATATATTGGGGTAAATGTAGTATCAATTTAGCAATGTACCACAACTCATATTGGTAAATAGAGAATTAAGTAGTAATTTCTACTTGTAATAAGAATAAAATATTTTTAAAATATCTATTTGATTATAAAATTTTGGTTTTAATATTTTTTTCAAATTGACCAATTTTTGGGACTTTAACTCAGTAAACTTTTAAATTTTTTTAAGTAAAATGTATGTTCAAATAAAATTCGAATCTTTAAGTTTCAACAACTTCATAATCTATGGCAAAGCAAACCCTAAAAGATTGATCCAAAACTATCCTTGTGTTAATAATATAATTCAAAAATGTCTTTATTGTTACTTAACTATATTTTTAGAATGTTTTTCTTTTTCTAATAAGGATTTTTCTTTTCTTTTTAAACACTTATTTTTTATAATACTCTACATATTTTGTATTTTTCTAATAAAGATGCCCTTAACAATATGATTCAAGAATTGTACTTCTCATACAATTTCTCCATAACTATGATTAGAAAAAAAAATAGAGATGTTATGTAAATTATAACTAAAATATCGTTAAATTAATATGACCTTTTTCAAAGAAAAATTTGAATTAATGTATAACAATTCATTACTCCCACTTTAGAAAAATAAAGTATTCGCACTTTTACTTCTGTTTATTCAGTTTTAACAAATTGTGAGAATAAATATTTTTTTCATCATTTCTATTTTTAACATTAATTACTTGTTCTCAAAATTATCTTCAGAACCTAATACTAAATATCAATTAATAAAGATAGCATAGTAAAATAATCACAATAACAATTATTTTTTAATAAATATAGAGAAAATGGCCAAATGCCCCCTCAACGTATATCCGGATTTCCAACTACACACTTAAACTTTACGGGAGTCCTATCACCCGCCTAAACTGTTTAAAAATGAAATAATTATACCCTTAAAAAGCCATAATCAGATCTATGGTGGCATGTGAATTTCACACATTTGACACGTGGAAAAGTCATTAAATATATTTTTTTTTGTTTTTTATACTCTTTACCCTTTTCTTTTATATTTTCACCCATCCCTTCCATCACCAAAGCACTTTCACCATTTTCATCATTACTAGAACACCATAAGTTCATCAAAACTGGGTCTTTAAAAAAAACATGTGAATAATGAACTGAGTCTTTGAGAAAGATAGTTGAATGATGATTGCAGAACTCGTTTAGAGATATTTGGACATTGCTCTGAAAATCTAAAAAATAAACTAAAAAATGTGAAGGAATAGGGGAGAGAGGACGAACAAGGCAGAATATTGCCATTAATGAAGGTCACCGAAGCTCTCGAGGAAGACGAGGAGGAGGAGCCTACGATGTCTTCCACATCATCATCGATAATTTCGAAGAGGAAAAGCCCGATTCACCGATGATTGATGAATTAACGAGATTGATAGTGACAATTTCTGAGATGTAGTTGATTGACTGAGATTTGAGATTGATAATTAAAGGATCTATTAGTAAAAAAATTAAATTTGAAGTAAACCCAAATCCCCGAAGATGCTAGTTCTTAAAAGGCAAGAAAGAAGAAAATTGGTGTGCCCCATTCTGCAGTTTCTAGTGCTGCCTCCCAAATGAGGTGAAGATACGAACTTTTAATCGGTCAACGAATCTGGGAGGAATGTTCAAGAATCCTTGAACTCCATAGAGAGATTAAGCACAGTGTTGTCAAATGGTTGGGAGTCACAATGTGTTCATCTGTAAAATGTGCACTTTTGTATACATTAAAAATTACCCGTAAGAGAATGTGCACTTTGTACCCAAATAATTCATCAAGTAAATTAATATATTATATTAATTTTTTATTTTTTTTAATAAAAAGTAAACCCAGGTTGATTTTTCTCAAATCAGATCTAAAGTATTTTGGGGTGATATGAATATGTAAATTTATTTACAATTGATTTAGGTTGATTGGTTTTGCAAGAGTTTTACATGGGTTTGAAAATTTGTTTGAAGTCAATAATGATAAACTCGATGGAGATGGTGGTGACAACAATGACTTAGAGATGGTGAAAGATGAGGAAATTTGATTTATATTGCTATGTACAAGAAATAAAACAAATAAGAACAAAAAATAATTTAAAATAAATATATTTATTGAAAAGGGATATTTAAAACAAAATTTTAATAATGTTTTGGCTGCTCACTCTCCCAAAGAGAGTGAAATGCACTTACTTTGTCAGGTAAGCATTTAGGGAGGTAATAATTTCTGTTTTATAAAATTCAGGAGGGTAATAGGACCTCCGTAAAGTATGAGTGTGTAGTTGGGAATTGAGGGGTAGTTTTTCTTATCTTATATAGAAGCCACAAATGAGCTTTTTCATTGGTTGCACATATAATTTATTGTGGTTACAGTTGTAGTTTAGTGGCAGAGTCAGAAACTTTATTAAGGGTGTCTAAGAATAATGGTGTGGAGCTGTCAAAATAAACCAAGAATAATTGTGGTATATGAGGTTCAAACTCAAAACTCCTTCACTCAATGGACACCTAGTACCACTTACCAAAGGTATAGCCTTTATCAAGGATGTCTAGTTTTAAATATATATCATTTGAAAGTAAAATTTGACATATATATATATATACTAGATAATATGGCCCGTGCATAGCACAGACCCAATAATATAAATGGTATGTTTTGGGGCTAATAACCGAGTTTTTGAAGCGATTGTTTGCGTGGATAAAGGAATAAGTTTTTTTATCACAAACATGTACTTTCTTTGACGCTATTTAAGGCATAATAAGACTACCCACTTACAACATTTTTGAAATATTTTATGTTGTCAATTATCATGATTTATAGTATTTTTACAATAGATTCACTTCAAGAATCAGTGGAATTTTTTGTATTTTTTTCAAAACATATTTTATATTGTCAATTATCAAGATTTATAGTATTTTTACGCAATTTTTAAATATAAAATAAAATAAAAAATAAGACAAATAAATTAAAATGGACCCAATATATGTTATTTTTGTTGTCTCAATTTATGTGACACAAATGAAATTTGGAGTCATCCAAATTTTCATATTTTTTTTAAAAATGTTTTAAGTTATTAATTATTGTGATTTATAATATTTTTATGTAAGTTTCAAATAACGTACATTACTGGTCATTTTGTCCTAATTTATGTGATATGGATAAAATTACAAAATTAACCCACCCTTTTAAAATGTCTTTCAGATATTTTAAGTTGTTAATTATTATTATTTATAATACTTTTTTGGTAATTTTATAATGATATGTGTTATTTTTTCTGTCCCAATATATATGAGCCTGATAATTATGAGAGTCAACGTATTGTATTATATAGCTTTTAAATATTTTAAATTGGTAATTATTGTAATTTTTAATGCTTTTTAAGTCATTTGTAAATGATATATG
>JAJOOF010005056.1:0-34147 GCA_029582545.1 Solanum lignicaule
CTAAACATAATTTCACCAATAGAGATCATATTCACAAAGACCCACATCATAGGCCAATTTTTGAGAATTTGGGGATCATGGGTTCTCCAAGAATTCCTTTAAAAATTATCTTAAAAACCTTAATTCCACATTAATTCATCAATAGAATGATTTAGAAAATCGTTTGACAAGGAACCCATGTTTAGATTGAAAATTGGGAATTTTGGTCTTTGATTCACTTTTGAAAATCTTTGATAGAACTCCTTGAATGAGAGGTTATTCAAGAATCAAGAGTCACCATACCTTAATTATTGAAGACCCATGAAATTGAAGAAGAAATCAGTTGAAAAGCCATCTTCTAGCTTGAGCTTCATCAAGGTCTTCAATGGAGTTTTTAAGAGAATCTATTTTGAGAGGGAAGGGTCAATTTGAAGAATGGGGTCTTATTCTAGGTTTTGGGGTTTTAACCAACTTAAAATACCCTAAAATAGGTAGAATAATCATTTATAATAATTCCCCAAACTACCCCTAACTTAGTTGGACCTTTTAAACAAGTCAAACTTGAGTTTTATTTTCGCAGATTTCGTCGGGAAACAAGTTCGCGACGCGGAGGTGTTCCCACAAGTTTTCATAAATTAAATCTGAGACAGTAGAGTCCGTGACATGTCCGCGACGCGAACCAAACATTTGCCCCTTGGTGGAGCTAGTCCGCGACGCGGACATACTCCCTCCAAGCACAACTTCAAGCTGCCTTGGCAGCTTGCTTGGCCAAGGTTGGGGTCCTCCTCGGGTACCCTTAGGGTGGCCCCCGGGGAGTCGTATCTGAACGTTTTGACTCTAAAAACATTTATTAGGACACTAGGGTCACCTCCACTGATTTTAGACTCCAAACAACACATAAAAACATGAACAACATACTAGAACACACCAACACGTAAAAGACTAGTTTCTGAATGTCTTGGTCGTCCCTTGACGTTTGACTTCCAAACTTTTTAAAACTGACTAAAAAGGCTATTCTTCATTATTTTAACAAGTTATTAATGCATAAAACCCATGTGAGGCTTTATTTTATCCTACTTCATTTTGTGGGTTGTTATACTAATCGAGCTAACTTCCCTTCTGTATGCTTCAATTCCCCCTCAATATCTTGTAACTCCAACGGGTGATTTCTTCTTATTTAAACTTGTACTTCTTGTCGGGCTATGGTGGCTTTGGCCTTCTCCAACTCTTTTTCCAACTGTCTTATGGTGTGCTGGTCTTTTCTTTTTCTGTTGGATCCTTCGGGAGTGTCACTAAATGTCACTGGATCAGGAAACCACGATAGGTACCCATGAACCACTTTTCCTTTATCTTGCTTCACAACCATTTCACTTTGCTCAAAAATTATACTCTCGTACCAGATCTTTCGCTATTAAAGGCATAACCTGATGGGGTCTCAAATACAAATCTACTCATATCATCATTTGGTGGGACTTCTTGAAGTCTAGCCAGCTGATGCATAACCCGAAGTGGGGCATAGGTTTGAACACCTCTAAGCCCAATCGACACAAGAAAGGAGATACCAGTAGACATGCAAATGACATCCTTATCTGGGAACCAGTAATAATTCCATACTATTTCATCAGACGTGATCACCGAGAGTTTCTCTTCACACGCTAAACTTTCTTTTGGAAAATCGATTTTTGATTCCCTTTCCTTATGGGAGGAAACATAATTACACCAGTCTGGAGTGAACCTGGGCACACAATCATGGTGATAAAGATGTTCTAAAAACCAAATTTGCAGCAAGATGTTGCAGCCTTCAAAGAACATTTCTCCATTTATGCATTTAGTCAATTCATGAAACATATCTGCTAGGATCATAGGAAGAATAGTAGGACTTTCCATTGTGGTCAGCGCCTTCACCACCCCAGCCAAACAAATGTTGATATGCTTGTCCCGTTTGGGGAAAACAATAAGCCCCAAAAACGCGACCATGAAGGCAAAACATCCACTCGCCTTCCAAGCCTCTACACCTCCTTGATTGCTAAGTTGGTTCTGGTAGTTTTCAAATCCTTCCTTTTGGCTGTACATCTAGTATAGAAAGTCCAGTGAGACCCACCCATTTTTCAAACTCTCCTTCTTTATTTGGTTGATCTTGAGAAGGTCCAGGAACTTTTTGGCATCAACGTTCTTTGGGACTATGGGTCTTTTGTTATGGAGATCAGCACCCCGAATGTTGGACCCTTTCCCCATGAAGTTGGCGATTTCCTCCAGAGTTGGTGTCATCTCGAAGTCAGAAAATCGAAACATGTTATTATTTGGATCCCAGAAAAGAATCAATGCCTCGATCACATCTCTTCTGGGGTCAATCTCCATCAGATGCACTAGATGTTCATAATGTTCTTTTACTCTCCTTTGCTCATAACTTCCCATGTCTGTCCACCATCATCATAGATCCTTTGGTATCGTGTCAACGATCATGAATTCTGGAATCCCTTCACTTCTAGGTCTTTTGAAACCATGTCCTTTGGTCGGAGGTGCCATTTGTACCTTTGAATAGAATCTAATTAAAATTTTATCACAAACTCTAATCGAGGGAGGAAAGAAAGTAAAAAAAAAAGATAAAATACCATTTTTTTACAAACACTGAACCCGACAAGAGATGCCTATGTATCTGATTTTAGTGAGATTATGTGTGTAGTTCATAAAAAAATGACTCACACTTGAAAGACCACCCCTTTTATTTCAACCTCTTTTTTTTTCTTTTTTAAAAATAAAAAAATAAAACTGACAAAGCTATTTTAAAGCTGGTTAACAATGTAAAGACCTTCTGAACAAATTATTTACACGTAGCACATAAAATGAATATTTTGGTCTAGAGTGGGTACCTATCTTAGATTTGCTAAGTCAAATGCACATGATGCAAATAAACGTAGCCTATCAGGGATAGTTTTGCTAGTTTTAGCACTTTATATGGAAGGTGTCTAGACTGACTTTACTCGAGTGGACAACTCGAGCTGGGGAGGGTCAGTGAACCGGTAGCAGAACTATTCTGGCTTAGCTAGTGGTCCAACCCCGCCTAACATGTGTGACAAATCTTTAACCAGGAGCGTGACCACACACTGGCTCATCCTAGACAAAAGTTTTGTGTAGCGTATCCGCACATAGTGTATAACAAAAATTTCAAAGACTCAGAGGGTGTGTGAGAGAAGACAATTTATATATAATCACACAACATCAAAATAATAAATTATCAAAATAGCACAATTAGCCAACAAACACAAAATTTATCCAAATAATCAAAATAGCCAAATAAAGTCAATGTACAAAGCTCAAATTCTAAAAAAAATCTCCAGTAGAGTCGCCAGATCTGTCACACCTCTTGCATTCTGCAATTGTTAAGGAATGTATTGAAGAATATAATAGCAACTCAATTTATATAAAATATAATATAATATAACTCTGTGGAGTTTCTCTAATCGACAACAATCACTATGAGCTATTTGATGATACAACGTCTCGCCCACGCTGCTAGAACTGTTCTATACTTTGCCACGATATAAGACCTCTCAACTAAGTGGATCCACTAGGCTACGCTAAAAAACATCAAGGAATCATCTAAAAAGTATGACCCTTTCTACCCACGTTAGCTACATGGTTTATGGAGACTTGAGTTACCTGAACTCGTCCTCATATCGGTGCTCAATACTACTCCCAAAATATACTCAGCTCATATGTTTTAAAACCATAACTCTTTCTGTGGTTTGAGATTATTACTCAAAATCTCTCTAAAAAGAGATGTTACTCAATTGCTCAAAACTCTTTTGGAAATCTCAGTTTCCTCCTCTTTTAAATGTGAAAACATTTATTCTTGGGAATATTTAGTTTCCATATATTATTTTAGAGAAAATAAACTCGACTCTACTCTTTCTCAACTCAAGTGCTCAAGTCTTAAAACAAATATAGAAAAAGTTATAAAAGACTTCTCAAAATAGGGTTCATGCCAAATGATGGACATGAACGACTCAATTCAAGGTTTTCAATAACCAAACAAAGAACTCAATATTCGAAACTTAACATCTCAGAACTCAAGAACTTCAATGATACTAATCATTTGAAGAATGCTCAACTCATAAAGTTTCATGCGAAATTATGGGCATGGACTACTCAACTCAAGGACTTAAGATAGTTCTCATCTCAAGACTACTCGACTTATAGGATTCATGTGGAATTATGGACATGAACTACTCAACTCAAGGACTTCATGGGTAACATGTAATAGTCCCATGATTAGGAATATAATCTCGAATAGGTTAGGAACTCGATACTCAAGACTTAGAACTTGAAGATACTACTCCTCTCAATAATACTCAATTTATGGAGTTCATGCGGAATTTATGGGCATGAACGACTTGAATCAAGGGTCTACCTAACAATATGGAAATCATGTATATGACTCTTCTCATTCTCATACTTACTTCCTCAAAACTTAGCTGAAATCGATAGTTGATCTCAAAGAATTCACAATTGAACTCAAATATTTTCTTGGACTCTACTCTTAACTCTCTCTTGAATGTGAATTATGAATTCGATAGTTATGGTTCATGATATGAAGGATCTAGGTGATAGTGTAAACTCAGGAATACATTCTCCTCACTGTCATGCTCACTTTCTTGAGTCTTGAAACAAGTTATTAGAAATTGTAGAAGACTCCTCAAAAAGATTCAAAGGGACTCTCTCGAAAAGTTCAAATAAACTCTCAAGACTTAACTCTTACTCTACCTTGAATTTGAATTATGAATTCAAGGTTATGATTAATGTTATGAATGATTTCTAGGTGTTTAGAAGTAGTTTAGAATCAAATGGGAGTAAATGTACCCTTTGAAAGAACTCAAACGAACGAAACGATGAAGAACAAGTGGGGGCAGGCGACCCTGGTGTACTGAGTGGCGTGGGGCGCCAGCCCCTAAGCTACAGAGAATAATTTTTGGCGTACTAATTGGCATGGAGCGCCAGCCACCCCTGGCGTGATGGTGGCGCGTCGCCCTAGGCACCGCCTGTCACACCTCTTGCATTTTGCAATTTTTAAGGAATGTGACAGGTTTTTAAAAAAAATAAAAGTAAAAGAAAAATTTATTTATTTATTGAGTTGCCACTTGAAATTGAGTTTTTAGAGTGTTACAAGTCACCTGGTAATTCCTAATTTAAAAGGAAATAACTCTTTAATTTTTAGTCTATGAAACTAAGATAGGGTAAGGAATTCTATTGACCGGAGGAGGTGTGAGGCACCCCCGAGTCCCGTGGTTCTAGTACGGTCGCTTTATTAACTCATGTTTGGCTAAAAATAATTCTTTGGATAAAAATGTAAATTCGTGTTAGTTACTAATTTATTTTTATTTTTTAAATAATTGGCCTAGGAGCGTAACCGCACACAAGACCTCTTTTTTAGAAAAAATACACATCAAGGATCGTAACCGAACACATAGTGGTATTTAAAATTTTATTTATTTATTTATTTATTTTAAAAAGACTGATAATTAATGACTCAAATTTTATTTAATGAAGGCTAAAGTGTTCATTACCCCCCTGAACTTGAAGCTTTTTATTCGGTGTACACCTAAACTATATTCCGTTTTAATTACACCCCCCTCCCACCGAACTTATTTATTCCTCCATCACGTACACCTTTTTGTCCACTTGCTCCTATTGTGACTACACGCGCGCGACAGCTGGCAAAAGTGGTGATGTGGATTTCCACCTGGATAAATAATAGCCACCTAGATAAATTAATATGGCAAAAAATAAATATCAAACATTCATTGTTTAAAAGTTATTTTTGAATAAGGGCTGATTTTGCGGAACTCGTTCTGGATTTGGGTTTTTCTAAACGTGAAGTTGGTCAATTAAATTTTAAATTTGTCTGAAATTCTTACCAAGTAAGTGTTAATCTTTGTTTCCTTTACTTTTCATTTACATTTTGCCCTATTTTTCGTTTAAACTATGCCAAATATTTTTAAAAAAAATTGGAGATTTTACGGGTTTTTTTTACCGTTGTAGCTTTATGATGTGGCAAAAAATCACTTCCTCACGCGCCTAGTAGAGTGTGTTGTCAATTTCTACGCCAGGTGGACAATAAAGGTGTACGCGATGGAGGAATAAACAAGTTCAGGGGGGGTGTAATTAAAATGGAATATAGTTTAGGTGTACACCGAATAAAAAGCTTCAAGTTCAGGGGGATAATGAATATTTTAGCCTTTAATGAATAAATGAACTTGTTGCAACATACATACATGAAATGATCTTCTTCTTTTTTTGCAAATTACTAATTAATGATTTTTTTTTCTAAAAAAGAAACAAATATATATATATAAGCATCACTACTTGACAATAACAACAAAAGGAAAACAAAGTATTTTAAAAAAAAAATAGAATAATGACTAATCCCCTTTTAAAACAAGTAGTGATATACTAATTTTTTTTCATATTGATACAATTTCATAAATGACCATTTAATGAAATTTTCAGTTTTGCGCAAAACGGGCACATTGTTCTCTTTTGGAAGAAAATTGCAATTATAGCCAATTTTATCTAATAGTTAAATTACTAACCAAAAGTAATTGATTTTGCATTTTTTGTTTCAATAACTCATTTCATATATTTATTTAAGAGAGAAAAAAAAATCTATGTATTCTTTTTTTTAAAAGGATGTACAAAATAACCAGATTTATATTTTTTGCAAAAATGACCAATTTTGTGTTTTGTTTTTGCAAAAACAACCTATTTTTTCTTTTCTTAAAATGATTAGAAACAAAAAAAAAAAAAGACTTTGAGATTGTTATTTTTTTTCTTTAGCAAAACATGAGCTTACTTATCAATCCTACGATGAGGTAAAATTAAACTAAACACCACATTAATAATAAAACATAATCATATAAAAATCACAATAGACTTAACTAAATCAAAACAAACTTAATATAAACAACTTAATCAAAATATAAAAAGAACATAAAACATTAATTTAAAATTACATTGTGAAATGTAAAAAGAAAAACCTAAAAGTGATGACAAGCAAATAATGGAAGAAAATTAGTTGAACCACGAACTCACACAAAGATGAATTTTTTTTTTTTCTTGTTTAGAAGAAGACTTTCTACTCTCTATTCTTATGATTTTTCTTCTTCTAATTTTCCCTCTTCTCTTCTTTTGTTTTTGTTGTTCTCCCTAAAAATGAAAGAAGAATGGAGTTTAAATAGGTGTTGAGTATTAAACCCCCCACTCTTCTTGAAAACTTAAGAGCCAATGCATGCATTTGACACTTACCTTTCCAATGTGCCACCCAAGATGACCAATGGAATTTCTTTTTTTTCTTTTATCAAGATAAGATTAATTAAAAAAACTGCATTGCCCTTTTAGATGACACATTTCTTTTATTCATTTATTGAATAATAGTTAAATGGGTCATCTGAAAATTTAAAATAAGCCCAAAATGTAGACCAAGACCCAAAATTCAAAAGGAGAATCAACCCACTAACACAAAATTCAAACTTCTAACCTATCTTAAAGATCAAACACAACAAATAAGGCAGAAAATAAAATTCAAAATAAAATTCAAGCAAAAACTTTAACATGATAAAACTTAAAAGAATAATGACAAAATAATACAAAATTCGGCACCAAAATGACTTATATGGTTAAAAAAGAATGTGATAGTGACGGATTTGGATAGAGGAGGAGAGGGGGAAAAGATTGACATAAATTTTTAGGTGAATGGGGGTCGCCGGAAAACTTCACCGGAAATTTTTTTGATGGAATTTTGACATAAAATTTATATCAAAAGCTAGCCCTTAAAGAGCTCTACACATTTATGTAAATGGTATAGAATGGAGATGACTGAAACTTCATAAATCTAAAGAAAAAAGTGATGATTTGTATTTGGTTTTTTTAGATCTACGGAGTTTAGCTACGGATAAGGATGAATAGTTTGCGAATTTGTGTAGAGGAAGGTGAAAGGAACAAATGGTAAATCGTTTGGAGATTTTTCCGGCCAAGGGGTGGTGGCCGCTGCCGGCAGTGGCGGCGGCCAGCTGGCGGTGATGGTGGTAGGTGGCAACAAGGGGAGAAGAAAAAATAAAATTAAAATAAGGCCAAAATTTTGATTTTTGGATTACTTTTTTTGTATTTTTTGGTAGGGTCACGTAAGGGCCCTTGGATCAAAATGTTATGAATGGTTGAGACTCAATCTTGACCATTGCTATTGGACTGGGTCAAAAATTAATTGAGCTATCAAAATTGGGTGTAAATAAGCCCAATTCAATCAACATTGGGTCATTTGGGCCAATTAAAAAAAAAAAAAAAAAACCAAAATATAAAAATACAAAATAAAAATATAAGAAAAGACCTAACTATATATTGTAGGAGTAAAATAAACACCTTAGGGGTCGTTTGGTTACTGCTTAGAGTTATGCATGTATTAGTTATGCATGTATTAGTTATGCAGATATTAGTTATGCATGTATTAGTTATGTAGGTATTAGCTATGCAGGGTTTAGTTATGCAGTTATTAGTTATGCAGGGTTTAGTTATGCAGGTATTAATTATGCAGGATTTAGTTATGCGGGTATTAGTTATGTATGTATTATTTAATTAAATAGAGATTACAATACATTATTATAGTAAATATTCTATAAATATATTTTATATATTGTTTATACAATTTTAATACACCAAATATATGAATTAGAATATGATTAACATATGTGCCGACAAATATATACCACCCAAATTGTAATATTAATAAAATATTTACATTTGGAATCCAAATGTAAACAAAAAAAAAAAAAGCCTATTGATCGTGTGTTAAAAAGAAAAAAAAATGCAGTACAGTAGTCAGTTAATTTACTATTTTAATACATGTATAACTAATACCCGCATAATTTATTCCACATTTTATCCTGCATAACTTATACATAGATTTCCTCATAAGTTATGTTGGTATTAATTATGTAGGACTACAAAGAACGCAACCAAACATCGTATAAAATTAATACACTGAATAACTTTTATACAACTTTTAGAATCCTACCAACCAAACATGGTATAAATTTTGTTGACTTTTCTACCTAATAAAAAACTTCTACCAAACATAGTGAAACTAATACAACCTTTAATACATGAATAAAATGGACTCTTATACCGTAACCAAACGGCCTCTTAAAAATTAGGTGTTCACATCTCCTAGAAAACCCGACGACTTTCTTTGCTCGTTTTCTCACCCTAACTCGCCTTGAATCGAACGGTTTCTTCCTCAATCACTTGGATTCGATTACTTAACTTAAGTACACTCTAATCTACTCAAAACAACACTCAAATCACTAAATTTAATCTCAATAAATCATCAAAACCCCAACAAAACAAAATTTAGAATGAACTTCAAGAACACTTAACAAGAACTTAAATCTTTCAATTTTTATGGGCGAATTCGAATGTGAAAATAATGTTTGGCGTGTGGGTGAATGAACCCAACACTATGGAAACTTACATACCTCTTAGGGATCAAACCCATGGCAAAAGTCCGCAACAAAACTCAAGAACTTTGACGAACGCCTTGATCCTCTCCTCTTTTTTTTTCTTTTCTCTTCTTGAATTTTCAACTAAAACCCTAGGCGTATATTAGGATTATAAAACTGAACCTAATAGGATTAGACCCTTAAAACCTTACTAAAAATGAATTAAATCTGATTGGGTAAGGAAATGACCAAAATACCCCTTACTATTTTCGAGTAACTTTCCTTATTTGGACAGTCTAACTTCAAAAGGGGATATCTCACTCATTCGAACTCGAAACTTAGCAAACTCGGTGGCGTTGGAAAGATAATTCAATGAAATTTCATTAGATATCTTGTAGCCCACCTAAATCATCATATACTAAGAGTTATGGTCGTTTGAAGTTGACCCAAAACTCATAACTTAAGCATAACTTGCAAAATTTCAGATTTTGCTATTTCCAATTTAGTTCTTTTTGGAACTCAAGGTGCTACATCTAGTGACCTTAATAATTAAGAAATTTTAAATTCCTCGGTAAAATCCTACTCACAACGAAGGATGATTCGAGTCTTAGCTCAAAATTTTCCGAGGTGTTACAATAATAGACCATCTCATCCACATTATTTCCTAAAGACAAGGGACGTTGGAAAAATAATTGAAAACTAAAAGCTAAAAAATATTAATATTAAATAATAAATAAATTGATCTTATAGTTCGAATTGAAAATTGAAAAGTAAATAAAAACTGAACAGTTAAAAACTGAAAGATAAGTATCTAACTGCACGTTTTCTAACTGCATGCCCTATTTTGTCTTCTTTATTGCTATCCAACTTTTTAAATTAAAATTTAAAAATAACTGTTCATTACAGTTTTAAATTTAACATTGACAAAAACTTCCATTTTCAAAATATACTTACTGTATATAAATAAATAAACACATTCACAAAGAATATTAAAAAAACTCACGAATGGATTTACATGTTTTCTTTTCATATTTTGGTATTAATTAGAAACTCACAAATCAATCTTCATCTCTTCTTTTTATATATTTTGGCATCTTTTGAATTTTTTACTGAAGAAAATAAGCGTATAACTCCTACAATTTTCTAATGCAACAAAGAAACAGTAGAAAGATTTGTAGGTATCAAATTCATCATAGGCCAAATCCTCGATCCATTTGATATATGTTAGCGAAAGGGATTTCGTGTTTGAAGTGTATCTATTAGGTATGTATTGAATTTTTTAAATTAATTTTCAGTTCTCTTTTAGTTTGTAATCATTTTCATAGAAAATTAAATAGAACATATGAATTTTTTACATAAATTTTATTTTATATTTAATGCTCATGTATCATCTTTGTGTTTTTTCGACGAATTTTCAGGTTTTGCTTTCGTTTATATGGATGATGAAAGCGATGCAACGGTTGATATTATTTGATTTTTTATTTCTTCTTTTAAGACTAAAGAAGATAAAATGGATGAGAGAAACTAGAAAGTTTAATTGCAATTTACACTATTATGCTTGCTTTTCTTTTTATCATTATCATTATAATACTAATTAATAAATAAATGTACAAAGATTTTACTTGCATTTTTTTTAACATTATGATAATGTATAAAAATTTTGCTTGCATTTTTCTATTATTATAATAAATTCTTCAATAAAGTTATTCGAAAATAATAATAATTTTTACAATTAGTTATTTATTAAAAGCTTATGGTGTTATTGTCACAAAGTCATGGTGTGTGCACTTTCTATTAATTTTTATCAGCAAGTAAAAACTTTTATCACTATAAATATATAGGAAACCATAATCATACTTGATTTTTTTGAACAATTATTTGATTATTAGTTTTTGTTATCACTGGTATTATTATTTGATTACCCATTTAATTAGGAGTATCGTTTACTTTAAACAAAACTGTGATAATATATTGCAAGCTTCAACTTCATGTTCGATTTAATACAAATGGCTAAGAATTTGCCAATTTAGCTTTGTTAAATTATGAATATTGCTTCTTTTCTAGAAATATATGATTATCTTATTTTTAATTACTTTCATACACTTCCAATTTAATGTATTACACAATTGTAATATTTTTTTCTATTATAGTAGTAGATTATTTACTACATCTTTTAGACTATTGAACATACATAAATTGAGAATTTGTATATTATGGGTTCAAGTTCAAAATTCTATATCCACCCATTCAATTTATTAGATTTAGATTTAGATTCATTATTTACAATTATATAATGAACTGCTGAATTAGTCAGCGGTTATGAAAGACAATAAGATGTCAATATATACTTATCCAGACGTATTAATTAGTAGTTAGTTGACTCCCAACAAAGTCATAAATTACTATTTTAACCATAAATTATAAACTTATAACAATGAAAAAATTATATAATATACAAAATAAAGAGAAATGATAGAGAGACTACAATAAATAACGCAACATCATTTTTATGATCTTAGTCACTAAAAACAGAGGAGAAAAATATAAAATGAATGCACAATCTTCCGAACACTTGTCAATATCAATTCCCATAAATAATTTTAAGTCGATCACCATTCAATAACCTTCACTTTATTCTTCAAGTCAAACTAAAGTATGGAGAAAATAAGTACTGAAAACATAACAACTTAAATATGATCATTTCTACAAAGGATTACAATGTTTCTCTCTCTCTCTCTCTCTATATATATATATATATATAAAGCATATATTTTTAAGATTCTTTGAGAATCTTTATATTCAAAATACTCTTGTATTCTATGCATTTTCATTTCGTGTATGGCAAATATAATTGCATTAGATCTTAAGCTAGCATGTAGATATGCTTGTTCCATTTCTGGTATTGCTTTATCAAAATGATATAAAGCTTTTTTATGCTTCCAAGCTCTTTTTCTTATACTATGCACATGCTGTTGTATATTTTTCATTTTTATGCTAATAGCATAGATATGACGTGTAACATGATTTTTTTTCTATTTATTTATTCCCTATAGGTACTAAGTAATTCTTATGTCTAAGTATATTGCAAAATATAATATGTTCTTGTAAATTAATAATATGAAATAAAAAGTTGTGCGTGTATACCTTCTTTCTTTTTTGACGATGAATAGTCCTTATCACTACCTCGGTAGTTCTCCTTTAGGCCATGAACCGTATTTCAGCCTTCTTCTCTTCGGCTTACTTCCTTACTGTTCCTCCTTAATGTTGAAGATCAAAATCTTCGTTTAAGACTATTTATGGTTTTTAAGAAGAGAAATATAAAAACCAAACTTTTATTTCATATGACTATTTTACAAGAAAACCATATTATATCTTACATATACTTAATAAGAAATACTTTTCCCTGACGGGAGAAGTTACTACTCGCTCATACTCTGAAAAGTACCTAACATTTTTCTTTGAGGGGATTTCTCTTAGAAAATGTAGTCTGCCTTTGAAGTATGAAGTTCCTCTCCTTTTATAGCCAGAAGGAGTGACTTATTACAAAATATTTATTTTTACATATTCTCTTCTAGTCTTTCTCTAATTGCCGACAGGTTCTCGAGATAACTTGAAGATTCTTTGTTGATAAGATGATCTGGATGGCTGTCTGTCTTCTTTTGTTGATGGCCGACAAGATGTGACCTCTCTTTTTGACTTTTGAAGAAAAGAATTTGTTGATATCTTCATGACGTAAGGGTTTACGTCTTTTTGTTTGTCTTCTTTTGACTATTACATTTATTTAATTCCTGAATGATTGTGGTCCAGTATTTTACATGCTAGTTTCCATGTTTCTTCCGTTGCTCCTAGTCTATGAAGCTCTATGTCAAGAATTCTGTCTTTTAATTCTTTTGATTTGGATTTTCCTTTAGTTATCAAAACCCAATCATGGTCTTGATCTAGGACTTTGCAGTTTTCATTGTAGAATCGTTTAAAAATAAAATATAAAGCTTTTATTCCTAATGCTCGCCTGGTTTGAATCCACTTTTTATTAAGATGAGGGAGTTTCTTGTCCACTCACGTGGCTTTAACATTAAAATCTTTTATTTTTTCAACTGATATGTAGTTGAGTGTTGGATAATAAGCTTGCAAATCCTTGCTTTCCATAGAAATGCTGAAAAATCTGCAATAAACTCCATCCCCTTGGGCTTAGTTTTTAACTGAATTGAACAGTTTTGATGGTAATTGTGATATTTCATTTAGATCTGGTTTTGCATATACTCTATCTAAATATCCAAATTCAAATAATTGAGTTGTAAAGCCCGGTGATCCATTAGGGAATATCGATATTCTCGGAAACAAACTTGTTGTTCCTAAAACACTGAATGTTTCTCTGCTTTCTTCTGGGAGGTTGTAAATATATCTTGTAAATGCAAGATACTCTTCTTCTTTAGGGTGCTGTTTGCTACCTTCGCTCCTGATGGAACTTTGTTAGCACTACTTTCTGGTTTTCCAGAGATAATTTTTTCAGCTTTCACTGAGGATGTGCTTGTTCCTTCTTTCGAAGTAGAAGTTTCAATTGTTGCTCAGCTTTTTCCTTCATCTTTTGATTTAGGATTAGGCATATCCGTGCTTACCTTTGAGATGTTTTGGGCACTAGGTACTAGTGGGACATCTCCTGCCACTTTGTTGGGATTAATATTCCCTTTTAGAATTGAATTATGTTTTGAATATGTATCCAAATGTTCACACAAGAGTAACAATTCTCTCATGTTTTCAGCTTGTATTTTGCTGAGTTGATTTATTTCAGAATGTAACATCCGAGCTTGTTCAGATAACTTTGACAATTCATCTCTGACTTTAAATAGCCTTTGGCTTTTATTATCTATGGATTCATCCACAGTTTCCATTTTTTCATATATCCGGTTTACCAGGATTTGCGTCTGATTGTCCATATTGGACGTTTCTGGAGATAAAATCTGCAAGAAAATTGTCACTTCCTTTAATATACTCTATTGTAAATGAATAAAAGGATAATAACACTTGCCATCGATGCAATCTTCTATATTGCGGTTCAGAAGGAAGCTTGTTAAATATTAATCCTGACACCTGTGTGTTATCAATTTTAATAACAAACTGTTTTGGTAAAAGGAAAGTAGAAAATTTTCTAATTCCTTTAACAATGGCTAATAATTCTTTTTCATTTGTTAAATATCTTGTTTCTGCATCATTGAAAGTGCCACTGTGTACCTGCAAATTTCATTTAAATCGGTTTGTAATAATGCTCCCCAATGATGATCAGATGCGTCTGTTTGTAATACCAGATTGTCATTATCTTCGGGCAATCTAAGTTTTGGTAACTTAGATTAACATTCTTCTTTCAAGTGTTTTATACACTGTGTGTGTTCTTCTGTCCATCCAAGTCTGTTGGATTTCCTTATTAATTTTTGCAATATATTCCATTTTTTTGCTAAGTCTGGAATAAATTCTCCTGCATAATTTAGACATCCTAAAATTTTTTGTATTTCCTGTTTTGTTGTTAATTTATCAGGAAATTCTATAATCTTCTTTGAGATATGAGTCTGAAGTTCTATCCCATTTTTTGAAATAATCATTCCTAAGAATTCTATTTCATTTTTATTTATGTCTGCCTTTTTATGGCTTAAAACAATTCCATTTTTTAGACAGATTTCTGAAAAAAAATTCAGATGTTTCAAACGTTCTTCATATGTTTTAGAACATATTAGTATGTCATCTATATAGACAATTAAAAATTCTTTTTCTGAGAAAATTTTATCCATTTTCCTCTGGAATATTTGTGGGGCATTTTTTAGTCTAAAAGGCATGACCAACCACTCAGTGTCTGTTAGGGGTACTGAATGCAGTTAACGGAATAGAGTTTTCTGATAATTTTATTTGCCAAAATCCACTTTTACAGTCAAATTTTGAAAAATAAGTTTTTCCTTTTGCAAGGTTAATCAAATTATTTTTGTTTGGGATAAAATATCCATCAAATATGCAATTTTTATTTAGCTCTTTATAGTTTATTACCATTCGAGCTTTTCCTCTTTTTATTTCAGCATGGTTTCTTACCATAAATGTTGGGCTACTATGAGGGCTTTTACTCATTCTTATTAACTTTAAGTTGAGTAATTCCTTGATTTGAGTTTTGAATTCAATTTTATCGTCTTCGTTGTAGAGCATGGGTTTGACTCTAATAATAATGTTAGGTTCTTTTAATGTTAAAATGGCCCTTTCGTGGTTTTGTTCCCATTTTTCTAATGGATTTTCTCCATATGATTTTTGTAAATTTTCTTTAATTTTTTCAAGGTTGAGACATTTACAAGTAATTTTTCGTAGATTTTCTAAATATTTTCTTTTGTAATTTCCATTGTCTTTTTCAAGATTATATGAATTTTGTTTTCTCGGGACTTTTATAAAATGTCCGCAAGGAGTTTTAAGGCTTATCATGAATAATGTTTGATGATAGTCCTGAAATTGTTGTAGAAAATCATTTCCTAATAATAAATTTGTTTCCAATTTATCATAGGCAAATAATTTATTTATAGAAACAATTTTTTATCCTAAAATTATTTCTACATTTTCTTTAGACTTTGATAGTCGTTTTTTATCACCTGTGATTCCAATCATTGAGATGTTATTTTTATTTATGTCCCAATCTTTTATTAAAAAGGATTTAGCTAGACTTGCTTCAGATCCATTGTCTATTTGACAACAGGTTGTTATTTTAGTATCATAGAAAGTGATTTCTATGAAAACCGAAATTTTAAAAGATGTTTCTTTAGGCATTTACATCTTTGGTATAAAACAAGTTTCGTTTGTGTGAATCATTTCTATTCCATTTTTACCTATACTATAGTCTTCTAGACTATTTAAGAATAGATTTCCTAGGATTAAATCTTGATCACTTTCGTGATTTGTATTATAACATGAAACTATTATTCTTATTGTATCTAGCTGTATTGGTAAATTTACCATATTTTTACAGCTAAAGTTATTTTCTTCAAAAGTTTTATAGGTATACTGAGGACCATCATAGATTGGTAATCCTTCTAGTAAAATACCTTTTACATGGTTAGCTGATGCTCCTGTTTGTATCAAGATTTCTTGTTTTTTTCATTCGATTCCATTGAAAATTCTTCCTTCTATTCTAGTAATATTAGAGATTTCCTGTATTTTTTTATGACGATATCTATTTAGATATACTTTTTCTAATGGAATTTCTTCCATATTCTAAAGAAGATCTAGGATTGCTAGAACTTCCTATCTCCTGAGTCTTTTCAAACTGGATTTCATATTCGTCTGGAATTTGTGCTTGTTGAATTTCTGCTTCAACAATTCTTACTATCCCTGTGCATTCTTGATCGATTTCGATCATTTCTTTGTTTTTATAAACCTTTCCATAATTGGAGTTTGTAACCGTATATAAGGCCTGATAATAAATGCGCAATATATGATTACCTGGTTTAAATAGGTCTTTTCTTTTGATCTGAAAATGTAAACTTAAAGCATCATTAAAATCAGCATCTTTGAGTGAAATACAATACCTTGGGTAGTATGTAAATAGGAGTTTTGTATAGGCTAAATTTCCTTCAACTATACCAAGATTTCCTTCTCTTGCATGCATGAATCTTTCATCTGATAGATTTATAACTATAGGACAATTGATTCCTTCTTTAAAAGTCGATTTGACTAATATTTGGATTCCTCCTAAATGAACATAATTCATTTTTTTCCTTTTCTTTTCAGGAATTTTTCTAAGGATTTGTTCTATCATTTGTTTGGTTAATAGGTTTAATTTATGTTTTCCAATTGTTTCTATAATTTCTATAACCTTTTCTATTTCCTGATATTCATGATAGGAAATTTTGTTTCTTGCAAACATTCTTTGTATTCTACTAAATAGATTATCTTCTGCTTTTAGATTTAATTTTAATCCTTGGATTTTTTTAAATATCTCACCATCAAAGGTTGCTTTTAGGGCGTACCCTCTTTGATCTTCTTCAGTTTCTATAATTTGAACTGAATTTTCTTGTTTTTGCATTTCTTTACTCATTTACTCTGATTCTTCTGAGTTTGTTGAGTACTCTTCATAAAGTTCTTCAAAGAAGTCTTCACTTCTTATTGATTTTACCGATTCTAAATCAGAATCAATGTCTATTCTATCTATTTTTGAGATTTTTACTCTTTATTTGTTACATTCGTAACTTTTATGACCTTCTTCACCACAGTTATAACATTTACATTTATCTGCTGGTTTCGTTTTTCTAAAGCCATTTCTTTTTTTATAGTACCTTTTTTTAGGTTTATAATTTTGTTTAGAAATATTTTTTCTTTTGATTAATCCTTTCTTAATCTTTTTTCTTTTTTTATAAGGTTTGTTATCCTTATCCTCACATCCCCATTGGGTTGATGCATTTGTATCTAGACAATAAATTTGTGTATTTATTCTTTTAGCTTTTCTTTGTATGTTATGTGCCATACATAGTTGACCAAGTCAGTTGTTCAGAAATGATATTCTTTGACCTAGAATGTCTCCTTTAACGCGTTCTTTATCGTATTCTTCTCTGAAATATTTGGCCCAAAAGCCTGGTAATTTTTGGTAATACTTTTCCAAATATGGTTTCATATCTTGACTACTATCAAATATTTTATAGTAGTATTCTTCGAATTCGCAAGTGTATTCTTGAATATAACTCATTTGCAAATCTACAATTTTTCTAATTGCTCTTTGGCTATTATCCTAACATTTTCTCTGTTATCTTTTACACTTCCTTCTCCTCCTAGGAATTCATTAGCTACGTATTGTACTAAGTTTTTTATTCCTTCTTGGAGTGATGTTTTTAGACCATTTATAACATTGTTCTTTATGATTTCTTTTGCATTATCTGTCAATCCTGTAAACCAGTTATTTACTTTACCTGAAAAGGTATTTATAATAATTATATATTTTTCTTCTTCTGTATGATTTATTCCTTTACCTAGTAAGAAGTAGAGAAATATTTCTTGAGACCATCGATCTAGGTATACTTCTGGATCTCTTTTGCAATCTAAGTCTAGGAATTGAGTTGATCTTACATCTCCTGTTGGGAGTCTATTAGGCATATATTTAGCTTTGCTATTATTATGGAATTGACTTGTATAATCTTTATTCTTTTTTTCTTTGGGTACAAAATTATTTTCTTCCATTATTTCTGGATTCCAAATTTCTTCTTTTATGGAATTTGATCCTTCTCCTTCAAACTTTCCTTAGGGTTCTCCTGTGTTCCCTGTTTCTTCTTTATTCATAAACATTTTGAATTTTTTTGAAAGATCTAAGTCTTCCATGCCATGGCATAAACTAGTTCATTTAGTTCATTCATTTTGGAGGTTTTCTTTATCTTCCTTTAGCTCTTTTTCATCATTTTCTAGAATGTTTTCACTAGAAAGTTCTTTTTGTTCTTCTAAGAATTCTTGAATGAGTTTCTCATCTAGACTTCATTTTTTATAAGAATTTTTACTTGCAGCCTTTTTTGCTAGAAGTTCATTTATATATTTTTGACTTACTCTTTTGTCATATTTGTCTGTTTTTTCTATTATGTTAGTCATTCTTCTTGAAATATTTTCTTTTAGAGATTTTAACTCTAATTCTATTAGCTTTAATCTTAAAACTATTTGTTTATGACTTTCTATTAAGTCATTTAACAGATCTTTAACTTCTTTTATGCTCATTTTTATTCTGAAAAATAATAGTCAGAAGTTTTCATATCATCTATTACTACTTCATTGTAGTTATAGTTTATTTCATAAGTATAATAATCTTCTTCAGATTTTCTTAAGGTAATAATCATTATGATTTTTTTTCTTAAATCTTCATTTAAATTTTTGATTACCTGTAGTATTGCTACCAAGGCTTTTTCTTCAATAAACCGTAAAGGTTTCATTAGCATAAAATCTAATTCTATTTCCATGGCTCTAATACCATTATTCTATCTATTTTGAGATTTTTACTCTGTTTTTGTTACATTCGTAACTTTTATGACCTTCTTCACCACAGTTATAACATTTACATTTATCTGTTGGTTTCGTTTTTCTAAAGTCATTTCTTTTTTTATAGTACCTTTTTTTAGGTATATAATTTTGTTTAGAAATATTTTTTCTTTTGATTAATCCTTTCTTAATCTTTTTTCTTTTTTTATAAGGTTTGTTATCCTTATCCTCACATCCCCATTGGGTTGATGCATTTGTATCTAGACAATAAATTTGTGTATTTATTCTTTTAGCTTTTCTTTGTATGTTATGTGCCATACATAGTTGACCAAGTCAGTTGTTCAGAAATGATATTCTTTGACCTAGAGTGTCTACTTTAACTCCTATCAAACGCTCATCCATGTTTTATTTAAGCTATTACATTAATTTTAGTTGATTCAAGATGATAACTATAAATATTATATATTATTTACTCTGATTCTTCTGAGTTTGTTGAGTACTCTTCATAAAGCTCTTCAAAGAAGTCTTCACTTCTTATTGATTTTACCGATTCTAAATCAATCTATTTAGTAGAATGCAAAGAATGTTTGCAAGAAACAAAATTTCCTATCATGAATATCAGGAAATAGAAAAGGTTATAGAAATTACAGAAACAACTGGAAAACATAAATTAAACCTATTAACCAAACAAATGATAGAACAAATCCTTAGAAAAATTCCTGAAAAGAAAAGGAAAAAAATGAATTATGTTCATTTAGGAGGAATCCAAATATTAGTCAAATCGACTTTTAAAGAAGGAATCAATTGTCCTATAGTTATAAATCTATCATATGAAAGATTCATGCATGCAAGAGAAGGAAATCTTGGTATCGTTGAAGAAAATTTA
This sequence comes from Solanum lignicaule, assembly GCA_029582545.1. Lineage (NCBI taxonomy): Eukaryota > Viridiplantae > Streptophyta > Magnoliopsida > Solanales > Solanaceae > Solanum > Solanum lignicaule. The sequence continues at coordinate 20,323 of JAJOOF010005056.1, forward strand.
GCCTATACAAAACTCCTATTTACATACTACCCAAGGTATTGTATTTCACTCAAAGATGCTGATTTTAATGATGCTTTAAGTTTACATTTTCAGATCAAAAGAAAAGATCTATTTAAACCAGGTAATCATATAATGAGCATTTATTATCAGGCCTTATATACGGTTACAAACTCCAATTATGGAAAGGTTTATAAAAACAAAGAAATGATCGAAATCGATCAAGAATGCACAGGGATAGCAAGAATTGTTGAAGCACAAATTCAACAAGCACAAATTCCAGACGAATATGAAATCCAGTTTGGAAAGACTCAGGAGATAGGAAGTTCTAGCAATCCTAAATATATATCATGAATATCAAATAATGTCATGAATATGATTATTAATTATTTTAGGAGCTATAATAATAATAAAATATGAGAATAATAAAAATAAAGACCATTATGTTTTGCATTGGAGAATATGAATGAATGGTTAATTTACATATTTATTATTTCACAATAAAAAAATAGAAAAATTAGAGAAATTGTCAACAAAATAAGAATATAAATACAATTCTTAGCCAAAGATTATTGTGTAGATTTTAATGTTATTCAAAGCTTATAATAAAAGATTTGTAATTGAAATTCATGAAAAATAATAATATTATATGTAGTTTAAAGATAAAAAAACTAATTATGTCCAACAAATTAATAAGTTACTACTTTGAACCATTCAATAGCATTCATCTTGTTCTTCAAGTAAAAAAAAAGCATCAATATAATTAGCATCGAAAACATGACAACTTAAAATGCTAATGTGCTCATTTCAATAGAGTCTTACAATGTCTCTACTAATAAAGACTATAATATAAATTATCAAATAATATCATTAATATGACTATTAACTATTTTTGCAATTATATATAATAATAATAATAAATTATGAAGAGTAGTGAAAATAAATGATTTTTTGAAGTATTTTTCATATAGCACACACAAATGAAGAAAAAATAGAGACCAAAGAAAAGAAAAAAATAATTGTAGTTCTTGGTCAAAAAGAAATATCACTAAAGTATTTTAAATTTCAAATTTTAACAAAAAAATAAATCAGATAAGATGAAAAAAACAGCCAATATGTTGCTTTAATTTTTGTAATTTCAAAAAATAACTTTACATTTTTTTCTATAGATTCCGATCATAACACTGTTATATCAATTGTTCTACTTGTAATTTTTAGATTGATACAAAATATTAAAAAAATGTAATATTAAGCAATAAATCAAAATATACACTTGTTTTTAATATTTATTGATTTCACTTCTATCTATTTTCTTGTGTATTATAAATTATATCTTAATTTAATAATGAATTTAAAAAATGCCACTCTTTTTTATACGAAAGAATATTACTATAACAACATGTTTTAGCATTATTTCACACACCAATATATACATCTGGGTTATTTAAAACATATATATCTTTGTTTATAAGTACCATCATTTATATAAGAACTTTCATAGTATATCTCTCATTATATATTATAGGTGGAACTTATTAAAATTTTAGATAATTAAAAATAATTCAATGAGTACATAGGAATAAAAATGTAAAACTAAAATTAAATGTATAACTATTCAATGAGTATATATATATATATAAAATAACATCTTTTTTCACTTGAAATATTGAATTGGTATTGAACCTAATATAAACGTTATAATAAAGAAATTTCCCTCTGTTCTCTCTCCTAGAGTTACAGCTTGGGAATGGCACGAGGGAGGAAGAAGAAGGTAACTTTGCAGGAGCAAGATCTACAAACTAAGGATAGTATTGTGAAGGAAACACCAAAGGAGATGGCAAGGAAGCAACCAATGGAACAGTGGCCACCAGTTCCTACTAAGGTGGTTACCCCAAGTTCCACTGGAACAGTGACAGGTTTAGCAAATGTAGAAAGGATGCAGGATAGAGCGAGTTTGAGCAAACAACCAGGGACCAGTGAAGGGGAGTCCTCTACTAAAGTTCAGGATGGAGCGAGTGCTAAAGGGGAGGAACCTTCTACTAGAGTTCAGAGAAAACTAGACCTGGTGGAGGAACCAAATAAGAAATGGTCTACACTATTTGATAACAGCAGATTGTCGGCATGAGGTATGAATCTTAGCTATGTTGCACCAGTAGAGAAGAATGGAGAAAAGGTTATTGAACTGAACAAGGAAGAAATTCAAAAAGCAATCGAGGAATGGAAGAAAACATTAATACTATGTGGTGTATGAGTCACCAACTATCGCTGCAGTGGAGAGATACATTGTTACCCAGGTAAACACAGTCAGTAAACCCAAGTGTACTACCATAATGACCACTACAAGAAAATCGGCCTCTAAGGAAGGGAAATCTAGTCCCTGAAAGTTCAAATTTGGTCCCAAACGAGCAATCGAGACTAGAAATTTCTGGTCGTCACTCGTCCTAGAAAGTGCCGTCGCTACTGGTCAATAATAAGGACTTCAAAAAACTGGTCCTTGAATGGTTTTAAGACGACAAAAAACACTGGTCGTGAAATACATTTAGGGACTGCATATCTAGTCTCAAATAGACCATTGATATATTTGTATTCAGGTCGTTAAACCTCATTTCCGACCTTCCGCAGCCTAGTCCTAGTAACTCTTTAGAGACAAGTATGACCTGGTCCTAGAATAGCGTTAGAGACCATTAAAAATCTGCAACTAGAATAGCTCTAGCGACCATAACAATGTGGTCCTAGAGTAGTTTTAGGGACGAACAACAACCTAGTCCTAAAATTGCTTTAAAGACGATCAACAATTTTGGGCCTAGATTGACCTTTAGAGACAGTCAATAACTATGGTCCCTAGGTAATCACCATTGATCCTACGACCATTGATTATCACAAGAATCTAACAAATATCAAATTAATTACAACTAAAAATCTGGATGCAAAAGATGATATAGAAAGGGTTGCAGGGCAATAGAAATAAAAAGTGCGATTGATTACAATAAATTTGTGAGCATCACATGATGTAAGTTTCAATATTCGCTTAATCAACAAAAAAACTTAGATAACATCCAATGTTTTGCATAACATTCATAGCAACAGTAAGAATGAGTTAGTCCATCTTCTAAGCTTGTATCTTCATTGAAGAATGAATAAAAGTAGGGCAAAACACTTGAAATTTAGTCTTTGTCATGTGATATCCAAAAACATCTACAAAAGCTGCAAAAATAAGAAAGAAATCTATTAGAAAAACTTTCAGATACATAAATCAAGAATCCAACATCTATTTTGGAGAACCACACCCAAATAACGTTTAGTAAAAAATAGAAATAAATGGATAAGAAAGATAGCTTAAGAGACGAGTTGGATGAACAACTTGGCAGAAAAGTGTAAAACAGAGAAGCTGTTGGCAGCAATGTTATGTTGCAGTTGTGCAGGAAATTTTACGTTAAGTAGATATATACACCCGACACTTACCAATAAGCCTCTCTAGGCGCACGATAAACGTGAATTGCACGTTCAAGGGAGAATTATCAAAATGGAGAAACAAGATTTGAGGTAAACTAACTCAACGATTCAAAATTTCCCCTCCCCTCGAAAACTCCGAACAAGGAAGATCAAAGTAAATTCAAGGAACCTCAGAAAACCAGATACAATGAATTAACAGCTGCTAGAAGATCATACCATCAATACCCAATAATTTACAAATCTAACAAATATGATATCTAACTAACAATGATACTTAAAAAGAAAGGTACTCGTATTTGTGGAAAGCAAAATGCAAAGTTAATACCAATCAACATTCAAAGAACTACACATACGAATACATACTGGAGGATCTCAGCATTTTTTGGTTGTTACACCAACATAGGATACATGCAAAGGCACTTGTATGAATCTAAATCACATTTAATGAAGAAAGAAGAATAAAAAAAGTTGAGCACAACAACAGAAAAACTCGCAGCAGGGTTGCAACAGAAAAACTGGCAGCAAGGTTATGTTGCAACAATGTTACGTGGAAGCAATGTTACGTTGCAGTAGTGCAGAAAAAATAGGCAGAACATGATAAAATAGAGAAGTTGGAAGCAGTGCAGAAATTTTTTTTAAAAAGTTTTTGCCGTTATGCAGAAAATGAAAAACAGAGTCCATTAAAATTAAAGAAAGTTGAGTAGTGAAGTTATTCAAAAACAGATCCCATCTCTACATTCACTAACTTTAAAGAAAATAAATAAAAAAAGTCAGGTATATTGTTACTAACTTGGTCAGTTGAAAATGCAATCGTCATTCAATTGAAACAGATGATGTTGTAGGTGCGACATGTGATTGTTGAGCAACAAAGAGTTCTTTCATTTTCATTATTTCTTTCATCTCATCTTCTATGGTAGACAAGCCATCATTCAAAGATTTATTTTCCTCATTCAAGAATTTGTTTTCTTCATTCAAGGATTTGATATCCTCTCGGGTTGAACGTATCGCGGACAACAATTCAGATTTTGAAGAAGTTCCACCTTTTAAGTGTTTTGCCTTTACTCCACCCCCTAATCCAAATACATGGCTACGAGTTTGAGGTCCACAACATTTTTCAACAATCTCTATAATAGGTAGAGATGGATCTGCTTGAACCATTTCTTCGAGTTGAGCCTAAAAAATATGTCAAAGAAAATTTGCTATCATAACACATCAATTTCAAGTAATTAATATATTAAATTTACCAAACACACATGTTTTTCAATTGCTTCAGGTTCAACAAGCTTGTTATCTTTCTTACAAGTCTCAAAGAAAATAGTCGCCAAATCTGGTGGATTGCCATCTTTCCCTCCCTTTACATCAAAGTCAAACATGTCAAATAACACACACCTTGTAAAAAGCCTTATTTCAAAAATAAATAAATTATGATATTACCTTTTGATAGATAATCTCTCTAATAGGCTTGCTACCAATATGATGAAGCATCTTCAACTTAGCTCGGTTTGTTGCATTCCTGCTGCTTCTTGCCTGTATTTGTTCAACAATAAGCTTCTCGCCTATATTTGTTCAACAACGAGTTCTATACATAGATATGTTACCAAGGCATCCAAAATTTTCCTAAGATGTTCTATACATAGATATGTTACCAGGTATATAAGGTGCTAAGGAGGGAAAGCAAACTGCAGAAAAGAGAAGCTAGTAAAGTAGACTATTCAGTAGGCATACCTGAAAACTTTCAAAAGCAAAATGCTCCTTTACTAACCATTCCCATTCTTTTTTGTCTACTCCCCTTGGGACATTCTTAAGAGACTATTGGATTGTCTTTTCCTTGACATATTTTGCATGCAAGTGTCCTCTCCATTTGTTCCATAACTCATTCATCCATGCCAAGATATGATCACGATGATCATTCATATCAACACTCTCAAATTTATGCTACAACAATTGAAACATGAGTTGAGTTATTATCTCTGTTTCTGAACAATTTGTTCCCAAATTATAAAAACACTCTAAGGTACTTGATTATAGATTCTTTATCTATTACAATTGATTATCAATACTAGCTATTGTAGATAGAATTCTAAAATAAGAAACATTAGCTATATGGACAAGAACACACGACATATCAGGTAGCACTAAATAATATGAATCATGTGTATATTTATTACCTCAACGGCTGCCCACATATGATTCAACTTTTCTTGATTAATATCATGCCATGACGATACTCCCAAGGGACAAATATTACGATCACGGACAATTTTTCCCAAATACCTCAAAAATAGATTGCTATTTTTTTCAACCGTTCGATTATTATAAAAGGTTACTTTCAGCTTTTATTCAATTTCAAGTGAAGCAACTTTTTTGCACATGTTGCTTCCTCGAACTTTTTTTTACCTTTGTAGGATTAGATGAACCTACAGTTGCATAATTTGATTAAAACTATAGCAATCAAACTCAATTCTAAAACTTGATAATATATGAATTTAAGATATCATACCTTTTTCAGTTGTTTGAGAGTGTTTCATAACTTCATCAATAGATGAAGGCAATGAAACATTGGCTTGCGTATCCTCTTTCTCAAGAACAGTTTTTTTCATTTTTTGCATTTCATGATTAGAGGAGAAGGTAGAACTCAATTTTTTGATTTTAGAAGGAGTTTGCATATGTTGATTAGCACAAACACCACTCTTGTTAAAAGATCCCACCTAAGATTCAGAAAATCCTAACGATGAGCTCAAAGATCCAGATTTTTTCTCTAGTCCCTTACTTATAGTTGCTGGACGCACTAAACAAAAAATAAGAATTTATCAAAAAAAAATTGAAAACATAACATATTTGCAAAAAAATACATGTTTGAAAAAATCTTACTTGTTTTCATGTTCTCCTTCTCAACTTGAATATCAGATGTAGGAAATGAAGTATTACTTTGCATGTTTTCTTTCTCATGAACCATGGAGTTCTTATATATCGTTTGCATTCCATGACTAGTGAAGATGGTAACCTTTCCAAGTCCTTGTCCTCTGTCCTTCTCTATAGAGCCTGAAAAAAAAAATCATTTGTTTGAGATTAAAATATTTGAAGGGTGGGAACTTTGGAACTGAGGCTGAGGATGCTAGAGATGATCTGCTATAGTTGGACTGCTCTAAATAAAGCCTGCCTCACTCAAACACTCATTTTTCTTTTCTATTTTTGGACTCAGCTGGGTGTTACCAGAAAGCATCAAAGATGGGTAGGAACTTTGGAACTAAGGCTGAGGCTGTTGTTTTTGCATCACAAGCTCAGTCATTTGATTGAGATTAAAATGTTTGAAGGGTAGGAACTTTGGAACTAAGGCTGAGGCTGCTAAAGATGATCTGCTACAGTTGGATTGCTCTAAATAAAGCTTGCCTCACTAAATGACGCCTGCCTCACTCAAACAGCCATTTTTGTTTTGTATTTTTGGACTCGGCTGGGTGTTACCAGAAAGCATCAAAGATGCCTGCAGCAGCTGGAGTTAATCAAAAATTGGTAAATCCTTCAGGAAAATCTGGACCTTTAAGACAGAGGAGCAGAAGGTGTTTAATTTATTGTGACTCAGCTCTCATCATTTCCCCATACATAGTCCACCAACTCCTATTATTCATCCTCTAGATCACCATAATTAACTTCCTAAGGCATCAAAACAGTCCATCATAGCTCATTTATACCGTTGTTAAGACCAACCTTCTAGTGCACTTAACGAGTAAGAGATGCACCAGGAACAAAAAATCTTAAGTCACAGAGGGTTTGCACAGGCAAATCACTTGGTAATACAACTACAACCATGCCTCAATGCTCAAGCTAGTTTGGATCGCAGCAGGGGATTATTTCTGAGACTGAGGCTGTTGTTTCTGCATCACAATCTCACTCATTTGTTCGAGATTACCAGTAAACAATAGGTTCAGTCACCAGGTAAAAATAAACACCAAGTAAAAAGCAGTCATTTGTTTGAGATTTAAAATCAATACAATTAAAGATTTAGCTTATGTCTAAAGTAAAAGAAGGCAAAATATCTTACTTGTTTCAATTTCTTTGATGTACTTTTTAACTAGATCACTTGATTGAGGCAAGAAACTCTTTGGATGGCGTATTTCCTTTCTCACCCAAAGATTTAAGCCCTCGTCCCCGTCCCTTTCCTATGGCACCAAGAGCGACAAATGTATTTATGATAGTACTCTTCATATTAGAACTGACCTCATTTTCAGTTTTCAATGGTTTCATCTTGAACCTGCTAAAAGAGTCGAAAGTTAAAAATTGAACCTGAAATATATGTAACAATGTAGTTATAAAAGAAATTGGGCCATCATACTATTTAACAATGAATTTATTAATTCATAAATAGATACTTCACCTCATTAGAATGGTTTAGATTTAGATTCAACAGGAAAAGTGGGACACAATAAACAACAACACAAGTGAGAACATACATGCTCGAAGCTTATGCAAGTGATGTTAGAAAGTCATTTGTTGTGATCACTTGGTTGTAGCACAAAATAATTTTTTACAACAAAAATAGCAAAATGAGAATGTTCATTTAGCAGGCAGTAAGGCTAGTTATAGGTTCAAATACTCAAAATCTTTACATACTAAATCTGCAAAATTCTGAAATAACTAGTATATAAATTAAATATGGAAGAACTAAAGGGAAAAATGCTATACACCGAATGATTATTCAAGTGGTTCCTATTGTTATATGTTGGTAATTATGGAAAGAAAGATGCTCATGTAGATATGGCACTCAAAAAAAATTCTACGCAAGGAAGATGGAGTAGCAAATAAGCTGGAATCTGAGAGTAGCCATGGACAAAACATTCCCCCTATATAAACTAGATATGCACTGGAAAGATACTTTGTGAACTGGTGGAAAAACTCAGACCAAAAGTGAGTGTCAAAACAGTCACTTGGCAGAAACAAAAGGAGGGAAGGATTAAACTCAATGTCGATGGTAGTTTTTTCGAAAAGTGGCAAGGCTGGTAGTGGGGGTATAGCGAGAAATGCAGATGGAAACTTCTTAGTTGACTTTGTTGTACCTTTCCAATGCAAGGATCACAACATTGCAGAAGCTTTAGGAGCTTTGTTTGCCACACAAATTTTAAAGGACAAGGGGTACGATAAGTGCACAATTGAAATGGACTTCGCTATCATAGTTAACATGATGCAAAAAAAGAATTTCACACGCCCATATTTCTCTTGCTTAATAAGTTATATGGAAAAGGTTTGGACCTTATAGATACAATACATCTGTTTGCGAGTCTCGCCTCCCCTACTTAACAGAAGCATTACAATTATGTAAGTATATCTTACTTTAAAAGTTACATGTAACAGGTCTAGTTCTTATTTCGCTCGCAAAATATCAACATCGAAGACAGAAAATTAGTATATGTTGTTAGCGAAATAATTAGACTTTTCAAATAAATTATGCAATCTATACAAAATATGAATCTTTAGGCACATACAACGGTTAACAAAATCGAGTCACTATTACAAACTCAACCCAATAATATTTCACTGATTGTATATAAGAAAACAAATCAAATTAAGAAACATTTAACCTATCTAATGTTACGAAACAGGAAGAACAAGAAGAAGAGTAACTTAAATAAAAAAATAAAACATCCATCAATATAGTTTATGGAATTCGAAACAATAAAAACTTGATTAGAAGAAGAAGCAAACTTTTATCTGTTTCACCGAGCAGCAACTATATGATAAAGAAGACAGAGTTGCGATTGAAAGTACTTTGATGTTAAGATTGGGTCGAACGCTGTAGTTGAGAAGAAAAACGATCGATTGTTGATCAGAGATCGACTAGAGCTATAGAATGTTGCGACCAGAAACCAAAGGGTTTTTTTTCCTTTTTACGTTTTGCCTAAATTTGCTTTTAGAAAAACATGGTTTTTTCTTTTTGGCTAAAAAAATATTGCCGTCTAAATTTTGGCTAGAAGAGGCGCGCTGCTATAAGTTTTTTAATTAGAATTTGGGACCAATTAATATGTTATTTAGGGACCGGATTAAGTATCTTCACAATAGAATATACAAATAAGGACCGGAATATAATCTCGTCCCAATACATATATCTTTAGAGACGGAAATAGTAGCTCGTCCCTAAACGTTGGTCTTAAATAAACATTTTTCTTGTAGTGGATGGTTATTTCCTGGTAGATTTAATAGCATGGATGATAGGAATGAGATCTTATATTTAGGTCCCCATATGATGCATACTAAACCAATCATTGTTAAGCCATGGTCTGGGGATTTTGATTTTAATAAGGAAATACTACAGATTGTGCCTGTTTGGGTAAAATATCCAAACCTACCTCTGAATTGCTGGAGTGGGGATTCGCTTAACAGGATAAGCAGTGGTTTGGGGATTCCACTATATGCAGATGAATGCACCTCAAAAGTTGATAGAATCTCTTCTGCACGAGTACTCATTGAAATGGATGTGGCTAAGGAGTAACCTAAGAAAATTAAGGTGGAGGACCCGAATGGAAGAACATTTGAGCAAGCTGTGCAACATGAATGGGTTCCGACGTACTGCCCTAAGTGTATGCAAATAGGGCACAAATGTCAAGCAAAGGTAGGACACCAAAACTGGTGGCTAAATGGGTCAAGAAAACAAGTGGGGAACAAGTAGGAAAAGACGGCACACATGAGGAATTAATGCAGGAGGCTAGAACCAAAGAGGTGCAAATCAGTGAAATATCAGAACCTTGGGTGAAGGCCAAGAACAAGGCAGCAACACGAAATGAAGCAGGATCACAACGCAGGCAACAAGATCTGAATATAGCAAATGAGTATAAGAAACTAGCTGGAGGTGAGCATGAAGAGACCATGGATCTAGGGGACTATACTAATGCAGTTAGTCACTTGGAACATTAGGGGACTGAATAAACTTCACAAACAAAAGAAACTAAAATTGTTTGTGAAGGAGAATAATGTTAGTATTATAGTAGTCTTGGAGCATAAAATAAAAGAGAACATGGCACATGGAATTACCAGGCTGGAAGTATGAAGCAAATTATGAATACTCAAATAAGGGGAGAATCTGGTTGCTGTGGAATCCTCAACTGATAGAATGTGTGATACTAAGTAAGTCTGAGCAGTATATCCAGAGTAGAGTTAAATTGAAATGCAAGAACTTAACAATCTTATTTGTAGCCATTTATGTGTTGCATACCATCCAAAACAGGAAAAGCATGTGGGAAGACTTGAGATTGATGAGTGCAGGAGTGAATGAACCTATGATATGTATGGGAGACTACAATGCTATTTTAACAGGTGATGACAGAGTCTAGGGTAATCAAGTACAGGAGAATGAGATCAGAGATTTCAATGAGTTTCTCTTAGACACTGGGATGGTTGAATTGAAGTCAACAGGTAGATCCTACACATGGACGAATGGTCACACATGCAGTAAAATTGACAGAGCGGTGGTCAATGCTGAATGGATGTTGCAGTTACCTCAGTTAGAGGTGTTGGTGAGAGTTCCTGCTTCTTCTGATCATTCACCTCTAAGTATTGATCTTAAAAGGGATGCAACTCTTACACACGGGGCTTTTAAGTTTTTTAACTGTATTGTTGAACATCCTGATTTTATTCAAAGAATCAAGGGGGGATGGAATGGTAGTATATCAAATGACATGAAGGTGGTATGGCAAAAACTCAAAAGAGTGAAGCATGAGATCAAGCATCTGAATAATATAGAGTTCCGAGGAGTGGCTGATAGAATTAAAGACATAAGGAACAAGTTGCAGCATGTGCAAGAGAGTATGAATGATACCAGGGATGTAACAACAAATAGGCAGCATGAAAAGGAGATGCAGTTACAACTGGAAAAATGGAGCATGATTGAAGAGAGTATAATGAAGCAGAAGTCCAGAGTCCAATGGTTGAAGTTGGGAGATGCTAACACAACATATTTTTTTGCATCCATGAAGAATAGAGTGGCTCACAATACTATAACAAGTCTCACAAATGTAGCAGGTAATATAATGTATACACATGAAGAAATTGAAAATGAAGTAAAGGCATTCTATAAAGAACTGCTGGGAAAATCAGAGACCAACTTACCCAGTGTAAATGCACAGATCATGAGGAATGGCCAGACTTTAGATAGGGAACAACAATTGCATCTGGCAGCAGTAGTAACAAAAGAGGAAGTAGAACTAGCTCTAAAGGATATCAGTGACCTAAAAGCTCCTGAATATGATGGATTTAATATTTATTTTTTTAAAAAGGCCTGGCCAATAGTGGGAGAGGAAATCACAAATGCAGTGCTGAAGTTTTTTGAGACAAGGGTAATGTATAAACCTATAAATTGCACATCTGTTACTTTAATTCCCAAAGTGGATCATCCCACAAGAATTGGAGAATATAGACCTATCTCTTGCTGCACAACAGTTAATCATTTCAAAGGTCATTACTAGAAGACTGCAGAAGGTGATGAGTTCAATTGTAGATGACAATCAATCAGCTTTTGTTCCAGGTAGAGCTATTAGTGATAACATAATTTTGAGCCATGAGCCGGTAAAGGGGTATGGAAGGAAAGGCATATCAGCAAGGTGTATGGTGAAAGTGGATATGAAGAAAGCATATGATTCAATCGAATGGAGTTTCTTGGAAAGTATGCTTTGGGAACTTAAATTCCCAGCAGTGGTAGTCAGGTGGATAATGCAATGTGTTACAACTGTTACATATTCTATCAGGATCAATGGAAAAGCAACTAAACCTTTTAAGGCAAGGAAAGGGGTTAGACAGGGTGATCCTCTATCACCATTCCTATTTGTTCTAGCCATGGAATACCTCACAAGAGTCTTGAAAACACTACATTCCAATCCTAGCTTTCATTACCATCCTAAATGCAAAAAGCAAAAGATAATACAACTAAGCTTTGCTGATGATCTTTTATTATTCTGTAGAGGGGATGTTAAATCTGTCAAATGTCTATATGATTGTTTTCAAGTGTTCTCCCAGGCATCTGGATTGGTGGCAAATGTTGATAAGAGTAATATATACTTTGGAGGGGTAAAAATGAATGATCAAGAACAGATAGTGCAGGAGCTGAAATTTGCATAGGGGGAACTACCATTTAGATATCTTGGAATACCATTAAGCACCAAAAGAGTTTCCATAGTGCAGTGCAAGCCACTCACTGATAAAATACTGGGGAAGATCACAAGCTGGACTACTAGATTTTTATCTTATGCTGGTAGAGCACAATTAGTCAAAAGTGTTTTGTTTGCTGTACAAATTTTTTGGGCTCAAGTATTTGCTTTGCCAAAGAAGATTATACAAGCAATTGAGTCTATATGCAAGAGGTTTCTGTGGTCTGGAAGTACTGATGCATCAAAAAAAGCACTAATTGCTTGGGAGAAGCTATGCAGGCCCAAATCCAATGGAGGATTGAATCTTTTAGATATCTATACATGGAACAAAGCTGCCCTTGGAAAACTACTATGGAACTTATGCAAGAAAAAAGACAGATTATGGGTGTTTTGGGTACATAGTTACTATGGAAAAAAGAATTATATGTGGGGCGTACATGTCAAGCAGGCATCTTGGATGGTACAGAGGATTCTAAAGGTTCATAAATATCTCCAGGAAGCTGGCTATAGTGAACATGATCTGATTAACAAGGATAAATATTATATCAAGGAGGTCTATCAGCAGATGAGGGGCAATATGGAGAGAGTTGAATGGAGGAAGTTGGTATGGGCAAACCTTGGAGCTCCTAAATGGCTGTTTATACTGTATATTGCACTGAATAGGAGGTTACTAACGAAAGACATGTTGGTGCAATGGGGTTTAACAGAAGAAGTAGCATGTCCACTCTGTCAGGAAGCTGATGAAGATATTGATCATTTATTTTTCAAATGCTCTTATGCTGAAAAGGTATGGAGGAAACTATTGGGGTGGCAAGGTATACAAAGACAAAGTATGGCCTGCATAAGATGAAGAACAGTAAGATGCAGGTATATAGAATGACAATGGCAGGAGCAGTATACTGGTTGTGGAGAGAAAGAAATGGTAGAATTTTTCAAAAGAAGCAACGGACACCGGAGAGTATTGTTCGACAAGTCATTCGAGAGGTTCATGGAAGGGGATCCTGGCAACCTAGATTAGCTAGTAGACTACAAGAACTCAACATATATCCCTGAATTATAAGTGTATTAGTTAGATATAGATGGTTTGTTTGTGCTTCAGCAAGACTTGGGACTGCATGTCCAAGTAGGCTGGTTTTAATTTCTGTTAAGCTCTTTGGTAAATAAAAGTTTTTACTTACCAAAAAAAAAAAAAAAAAAAAAAAAAATATATATATATATATATATAAAATTAAAAAAAAAAAAGGTTA